>APFE030755434.1:0-11758 GCA_000404065.3 Pinus taeda
TATTAATCCCTTGAGTTTAAAATTTTAATTCTTAGGGTTTATTAATCTCTTCTTTTTTTATATTAGTTTGTTCGGTTTATTGATTCCTCAAATTTATTATTAACTTGGGTTTATAATATCAGTCATGCTCAATCATGATCAACCATAACCAACCATGGTCAATCATGGTGAGATCTCGCATTATGACAAAACTTGTCATCATATAAAAATAATGGATAATCATGGACCATGGTCAATCATGCTTATTTTAGTGTTTATAATATTTATCTTAGGGTTTATATATGTTGGGGTTATAATATTAGTCCCTTGGCCTTAAGATTATTCTCTTGGGTTCATAATCCTTTGGGGTTTTAGTATTAATCCCTTGGATTTATTACTCCCTTCGGTGTATAATATCAATCTCTTGGGTTTATAATATTAATCATGGTTAACCATGGTGAATCATAACCAACCATGTTCAACCATGGTCAAACCATATGGATATAGAAATCAACCATGGTCAACCATGGTCCAACGTTGCGTTTTGAGAAAGATTGTCTGGATATGAAAATAAAAAGCATGGTCAACCATGGTTAACCATGGTCCAACGTTGTGTTGTGACAAGGATTGTCTCTATATGGAAATCAACTGTTGGGTCCCTATAATACTAGTGATTACCCCATTACTATTGTAGTTGTACCCCTTATTAATATTGTTGTGCCCCTTTTATCCCCATATTGTTATTACTGTGCCCCATAGAATCCCTCTATTGTTATTTTTGTGGCTTTATATTATTATTGTTAGGTCGGCTGGGTTGTATTGTGACTCCTTAGACTCTTATATATAGAAAGGAGGTTTTGTCATTTGAATCATCCAAGAATTGTTCATTTATGTAATGTAAAAGAGGTTTCCCCCTCGAAGAGGCTGAATCCTAAGGCGTTGATCTATCTTTTCTATATTCTTTTGAGCTGGTTTCGTAACATTTTTCACTACGATGTTGATCTACCTGTTTTTTCATTCGATTCTGCACCAAAGTGGTGTTATCCTTTAAAAGTTGGAGAACTTGTTGTTGATGCTAAATTTGATCTTTCATTGCTTGAACCTTTTTCTTCTTGATATTTCCTTCTATCTTGAGAGTTTGAGGAGTGGTAATTTCTTCCAATGCTTTACAAGATATGGTCAGATTCATTTCTTGATGTTCTGTGTGATCTTTCACTTCTTGAACATTTTTCTTCTTGATATGTCCTTATATCTTGATAGTTTGAGGAGTAGTAATTCCGGCCAATGCATTAGAATATATGGTTGGATTCATTTCTTCTTTCTCGATGTGATCCTTCACTTCTTGAAACTTTTTATGCTTCATATGTCCTTCTATCATGAGAGTTTGTGTGGTAATTCTTGCCAATTCTTTACAAGATATGGTCAGATTAACTTCTTCTTTCTCCGAGGTTGGGTCCCACTGTATATCCTCTTCTTTTGATGTGACTTGATCCTTTTCTTCCTCCTCTTCATACTCTATGTAAAATAATTTCTTATTAGCACACTTATGACCTTTAGTGCATTTTCTATCACAATTGTAACAAAGCCCTTTTTCTCTTCTTTTTTTCCAATTGTTGTGGTGTAAACCTTGTAGGTTTTCGAAGGCTAGGAGAAGAAACACTTCCATAATTATAGTCATGAGTGGTGGGGTTCCTTGTTTTCATAATTTCCCATTCAATTTTTCTTGCCAACGCGAATGCCTCCTCCAATGAATCAGGTTCCCATAAACAAACCTCATGTTGAACATTATCCTTTAAAGTCCCTATGAAGACATCAATCCTTTGCTTCTCCGGAATATAATTTACCCTTCGATTCAGTTTTTGAAAGTATTCAATGTGCTCTTCCATTGAACCCTTTTGTTTTAGATTTGTCAATTGGCCAAAGAAGGAGTTTCTCTCTATATCCTCATAATGTGCTATCATTTCCTCCGTGAAAATTGACCACATGACAAGTGGTTTACAAGAACAAAGCCCTTTATATCATAAAAATTGATTCAATTCTAAATAATTAAATGCAATACATACCTTTTGTAATAGTCGTACACCATGTAGATCAAAATATTTCTCCATTTGTAGTATCCTATTTACCGGATCCTGGCCATCAAACTTCCTCATCTCGATTTTTCTTGATTTTAGGAGCTCGATCTTGAGACGACTATAAACCTATAATTTTTGATCTTCTAGTTCTAAAATTTTGACCTGCAGTAGCACTTTGGGTCCCCTTTCCAATGCAGTTAGTTTGATCCCAATTCAATTCTCCAAGGAAGAGCTATGTCAAATCTCCCACGGTGAGCTAATTATAGAATAGTTCAGTAGAGCGAACTTATACGATGTGTCATGTGTCATTGTTTCAACCTTTGGATATAAAACATTGTACACAAGAAAATATAGTCTGTCGTATTTCTGTAACTTCTTATGAAGTTTCAATTCGATACTCAGAGAGAAAATTATGATGATTTTTCCTAGGTCACCTATTTGGAATGTAATTCGGGAGTCTACAAAAACACTAAATTCCTCAAACTATATCTCCGAAAGTATGTTGAGACGGGATCTGAAATTTGGAGCCAAGGTTTAGACCGATTTTTTCTCAAATGGGTTCTTTTCCTAGCCTTTGAAACATTGTAGTGAAATAGTTATAGTGAAAATTCCACGATGACTTGTTTGGAGTAGTGAAACCCTAGAATCCATAGCTCTGATACCAAATGTTATGAAACCAAATCACAAAAGGATAGAAAAGATAGATGAACGCCTTACAATTCAGCCTCTTCAAGGGGGCAACCTCCTTTACATTACACAAATGAACAATTCTTGGATGATACAAATGACAAGACCTCATTTCTATATATAGGAGTCTAAGCGGTCATAATATAATCAAAGCTGACATAACAATAATAATGTAAGGGGACAATAATAACAGTATGGGTACTACATGGGTACAACAATATAATAAGGGGGTTGTACTAATAACAATAAGTGCTTACACTTGTAGTATAGGGGAATAACATATCTATTTGCCATGGCTATAAGCTTGGAAGGACTAAAATGTGGGGTTGATGCACTGGAAGGTGATGCAGTAGTGGAGGATGAAATAGGACCAGCAAGTGGTACTTGGGATATGATAGGTTGGTAAGGGAGTGAGGGTATGAATGGAGGTGGGAAATGGTCTTTAGATGTTGAAGTGAATAATGGTGAACTAAGAGTAGTGGACAAATATTAGGAAAGCTTAGGGATGTTGGCAATACTAAGGGATGATTGTTGTGAATTTGGAAGGTACTCATGAATTCATTTGTTGGCTTTTTGGACTTCGAGATCTGCAATAAATTCTGGAACTATGACAAAGTCACAAATTTCATTTCAGACTTTGATTTAACTAATGACAAATCAAATTGTTCATCAAAGGGAAGATCTTCTAAAAACAACCATTCATCGGGGCATGAATTAGCTTTAACTAAGGGTGTGTGACTGGCTAAAATTTCTTCTGTTTTGGATTTTCTTGACATCAAGTTGGGATTATCAAATACTTGGGGACGGTTTGGATCTGGGTTAGCCCTAGTATAATGAGTATTCCTCGAAGCCATAATTTCAATTTTTTTTTTAAATTGCTTTCTTTTCGTAAGAAATAACTTCTAATAAAATTACTTTAAGAGGCTCTAAATTCAAATTTCAAAATTTCATAAAGATTTATTAGGACTGAGGGTTGTCGCCAATATGGTCGCCACTATGTTATCACTCATAAATATTCCCTAGAAGTTATCAGAAGAAGGAAAAGGTTGAGGTAACCACAAACCAATCTTTTAAGTATAGGCTCTAGCCAACCTATGACTCAGAGAGGGCTCTCGTTTTATATTTTAGCTCTGTTTGCTGGGATTTTAGGCTAGTTCCTAAATTTCAAGGGGGTTTTTGGGTTTGTATTTGAATTTGGATGGTGGAATCCTTAAACAGATGGATATAATGATTGTTATATACCTAGGGGGGGTAATATGGGGTACCGAGGGAGGTACCCAAGGTAATAATGTAATAATGGGATGGGCCATAGTAATAAATAAGGTGGTTAACCCATGTCATGTAAGGGACCACAAGTAGTTAATAATAATGTAATGGGCCCATGGTATTAATTGATGGTATGAGTAAACCATGGTAATGATGCATGGTATTGTATGTATGAGGCCTATATAGAGGTTAGAGACTCCACATGGAGGGATATGAAGAGAAATAGTCTTGTATGAACAAGCATATGGCTTGTCGAGTGTTCTCCTTCCTTAAGGACTGAATGTATGGTGTTGCCCTACCTTAAGGGTTTGATCAATAAAGTGAATCATTTCATATTATTCTTGGGTTTATTTGCATTGTCTCATACTTTCTTATCAGATCTATCATATTTTTGGGTTAGATCTACAACAAGTGGTATCAGAGCACTTTCTTGGGCACAAAAGTGGAGAATTTTTTTAATTTTTGCAGGATTTCAAGGGCGGCTAGTTTGCAGATCAGATCTGTACGTTTTGGTTCAAGATCTACAAAATCTGATTGCAGATCTGTATTCTTTGTGAAAAAATAGCCGATTTCAAAAAAAAAATTGGTCAAATCGGAGTCCGGATGAAGGAGATATCGCTGATCTAAAAATCAGTAGGGTTGCAGCTAATTTTTCAGGGCAGCGTGTTTGCGGCGCAGATCTAGACGTCCTGGTGCAAGATCTGCAAGATCTAATTGCATATATGGAATCTTTGTGAAAAAACACCCAATTTCAAATAAAAAAATTAGGTGAATCGGAGTCCGGATGAGGGAGATATCGCTGATTTAAAATCAGCACCTTTTTCAAAAATTTTGGGTGACGGCGGGAGAGTAGTAGCGCAGGTCTGGAATTCCTTTGCCGAGATCAAGATTTCTATCACATGGGTAGATGCAGAATGATTGTTCCATTTCTAAAAATGGGTCATAATAAGGATTCTGAGCAATGTTGACGAAACTGTGACAATTTCAAGTTTTCGCCAAGTTTTCTTTTTCAAAACCCTCTTTATGGCTTCTAGCGAGGTTCTATTCTTTACAGGAAAAGATGATGGTCCGACTATTGAAGAATTCATACAGGACTGAAAGCGTATATTTAAGACAGATTGGAGGGGTAAAAGGTGGTTATTTTTAATACATGAGGCTTCCACATGGTGGTGGAAATCACTTGACCACAAGTAGTTGACCAAACTTTCAGATGCAGAATTTGAAAAAGTCCTTTTGGACAAATGGTCTAAGGCTACAAAGAAGGAGAATGAAACACATAAGGGGGTATTTCCTACTGGTATATCCTTACTGCAGGTTCAGGGATTGATTCAGAAAGAGAAGATCATTGTTTCTATCAATCCTAATGGTAAACATAATTTCATCAATGTTAAATTGGCAAAAAAATTGCAAGTCCCAGCAAAACATATTGAAAATACACAGGTTGATGATAAGGATGTTCAAATTTATAAGGATTTGAAACTTTCTATGGATAAGTATGTGTTTCATGGTGATTTTTATGCTTCAGATATGGATAACATAGATGTTGTTATGGGATACCCTTGGATGGAATCGGTAGGTACTGTCAATATTAATGTCCAGAAGAAATTCCTGAAGCTCTAGTATAAAAAGAAGAAAATTACATTACAAGATATTTCCACTAATAAACAGATAGAGTCCAAGGAGGCTGAAGAAGAAGATGTTCCAGGGTCTGACATATCAGATGATGAGCAGTTGATGCTCAACAATCAGACACAAACAGAGGCTGAAGATGAAAAGGTTATAGGTGCTGATACATCAGAGGAGGAATCAGTGGTTGAAGTCATATTGGAAAAGAAGACACCACAACAAGCACCTCAACAGGGTGAATTAAAGAAGATGACACCGTGGGTTAAAACTTCAACATATCATCACCCACATCACCCCGCAAGACAACCATCAAGATGGCAACCAGTTAGTCACAAGGACAACAACCCCCACAAGATAGATAAGGAGAAGCGAAGAGCCACCTACTACACATCAACACAAAAGAGCTACCACGATCAACTTCCATCTCAAGCGAGCGAGGCACCAACGACATCGAGGGTTCACCTTTCTCTTGGATGGCTAGATGCACGTGCATGGTATCAGTGGACTACTCTTTTGAGTAGATCTTATTATTTGTGTTCTTCCCATGTTTCGGGGACGAAACATGCTAAAGGGGGTGGAATGTTATATACCTAGGGGGGGTAATATGGGGTACCGAGGGAGGTACCCAATGTAATAATGTAATAATGGGATGGGCCATAGTAATAAATAAGGTGGTTAACCCATCTCATATAAGGGACCACAAGTAGTTAATAATAATCTAACGGGCCCATGGTAGTAGTTGATGGTATGAGTAAACCATGGTAATGATGCATGGTATTGTATGTATGAGGCCTATATAGAGGCTAGAGACTCCACATGGACGGATATGAAGAGAAATAGTCTTGTATGAACAAGCATATGGCTTGTGGAGTGTTCTCCTTCCTTAAGGAGTGAATGTATGGTGTTGCCCTACCTTAAGGGTTTGATCAATAAAGTGAATCATTTCATATTATTCTTGGGTTTATTTGCATTGTCTCATACTTTCTTATCAGATCTATAATATTTCTAGTTTAGATCTACAACAATGATGTCTTTAGCTATTGAGTTATGGAGTCAAAGAGGGGTAGCAGGACTGGGATCAAATCATTAGAGGGAGTGTTCAATGGGAAAGCTAGTAGGGCAAAACATAGGTTTTCAGATCAAATGGATAAAATGATCTTAACCAGGGTGAGAGGGCACTTAAGAATCCTCAAACCGGGACTGAGAGGAGGAACAAAGGATGATCATGAGCAAAAGGCATATAAGAATCCTTTACTATAGACCAAAGGGAAACTATCTAAACTAAGGAGCACTTAAGAATTCTTTAACTTAGATAATTTTAGCAAAAGACATACAAAAGGCCTAATAGTCAAAATAGAGTGCATTGAAGCAAGTACTGAGATATCATTCCATATTAAGCATTTTCGATTTTAGATACATTTAAGATTATGGAAAAACTTTAAAGAAAAGTGACAACACAAAAGAAGATACTTGTCTGTATTTCGCACTACACATGAATCCAGTGAAATTTCTTTGCTTTATTCAATAATCCAGCATGTCGGTCCAACAATGATACAATATCTTACAATATTTTATCAAGAAAAATATAGAAATGTCTAAGAACCCACCCTACATACTTCGAATTGTGAAATATTTATACAAAAACGTATTACAAAGTATCTCAAAAAAACTTGAGATTTATTTTAGGAAATACAAATATCTTCTTGCAAGAAGATAGAGAGAGCTAATGAGCTATTTCTTGTTGTCCCTTTTATTATGGTTGTGCTAGCCTTTATGGTGGACGTGTAGCCCTTTATGCTGGCTTACGGTTGTAGATTTTCACGCTAGAATATTTGTTTCTTTCATCTTTCAACTGATACTCTATAACACTGATACTCTTTGACCCCATAGTGCTATTTTTACCTGTTTCGCCCTGCTACCTTCATTTTTACTGCACAAGTAACTTTCAGCTATTTATTTATCATAGTAAATCTGTCATTTTCTCCCACCATTCTACATCTAATATTTTCACATTTACCATTCTCCTGCCGATTTCATCAGCCTCAGTATACTTTGCAAAATTGGGCCTGGTGAGGAACAAATGTTTTACCTCCTACTCAAGTAAAAACAAGTTCTCAAATGTGTCATATAATACTTTGCCTATTGCTAAGGCTCTAATGGATGAAGAACTAGCTTGTTCCTTAGCCAATTTTCTAAGTGTATCACCATAGTCCAACTGTGTCGTTAGTTTATCATGGATGACCATAGGACTGGGTAGACCTTTCTCCCTCAAAATCCGGAATTTAGCCATGAACCTATAAATGGCTACCTACATATTGTGGCACTTTTCTTCAAAATTAAGCATAAGGTTCCTTTTGGAAAGGACCTTCCTTATTTCTAAAATGGTAGTAGTCCTATCTTCTATATTGAGCTCTTGGAACTCATATCTATTCTTGTCGTTAAGGAAGTGGATGAGTCTATTTGCATCCTCTGGCTTATTTCCCAACTCATCCTTTACTTTCTGGATAGCTTTAGTAGCTACCTTTACTAGCTCTATTTGCTAAAAAATAACTTCGATTGATGGCAAGATATCATTGACAGAATCAATGATATTCCCCAGCATTTCCTTGGTTTGTCCAAGTGGCTTTTCCAGTGTTAAATCCTTCTCTAGGATTTTGATTTTCTCACCCATTCTCTGTGCCTTTAGTGTTTCTTCTTTTTGCTTTAGTTGGGCTAGTTTGCAATTAGTTTCCAACTTTTCCATCTTTTCCCTTAGCTTTTTCATCTCTGTAGCCGGGATGGTCATTTCTTCCATATCGTTCACAAGTTCTTATTATTTCTCTCGTGATGTACATGCTACTGATGTAGATTCTGTTGTTGCTGACAAGGCTATTGCAAGTGCAGCTGTAGGTGCCAAAGATACTGCTAGTGTGGATGGCACTGCTATAGAGACTGTGGGGATAACATTTGTTGAAGAGGTCGCCACACCTTCCTGTTTTAATTGGATCAAATCATCCAATTCCTTTTTAGTCTCGTTCAGTTGATCATTCAATTTCAAGATAGTCCATGAGTTCTTCATGCCTCTGCTAGGCTTCTAGGACTTCCAGTGTTTATGGATGTTGTAGCTGAGGTATTTTTAGTTGTTCCATTAATGCAGCTATGTCAAGATTCTTCTTTTTGATAAGCTGTTCAGTGGCTTCTATATCTTTGGGATCATGTCCTAATTCAATTAATAAATCCTCTAAGGACTTGATCCTTGTGTCCTTGGCCTGTGGGGAGGCCTTCTCCAACCAAAATTGTGCTGAGATGTTTTTCAAGGAGTCCTATAGCTGATGGGCAGCTATGCCTTTACTTGTTAGGGTGGAGTATATCATCTCTCTAGCCTTATTATGCAATTCAATCTAGTCTATGGGATGAATATCACTTGCCAGCACTTCAAAATCTACCCTTTTGAAATCTAATGTTGTCTTTGGTTGCTAGGCTATGGGCTTCACAAAGGTCATCTGCGGTTTGCCCTCCTTAATGTCAAAGGCTGACATTAGCCTTGTTTAGTTGGTATGGGTGAGCTTTAGCTATTGAGCATAAGTTTGGGCTTTACGCCTCTCATTTCTAGCCTTGATTTCTTTATATCTTTCCTTGATATCTTGGTCTTTGTTAGTAGGCATTCTAAAGGAAGATACTTCAACACTGAGATGCCTTTCCAACATCTGATTTTGTGATGTGGAAGGTTGCTGCCTGCCTCCAGATGAAGTGGAAGGCCTACCTCTTTATCCTCTTGTGTTAGTGACTTCAGCTTAGTCTTTAATATACTCTTTCTCAAAGGCTAGATTTAGCTTTTGCCTCTTGTTTGATTCCTGCTGCAAATCAGAGGTGGCTCTTCTTGAAGTGGAAGCCCCTTCTATGTTCCTTTTTGGAATCTCATCCTCATTGTGAGGAGTTTGTGTGATTGGAGGAGTACTCATAGCAGTCTCTAGTTCTTCTGGTACTTGTAGAAAGGAGTTGTCATTAAGTTTCTTTTCTAAATCAATGAGAGCATTCTATACATCCATTCTAGTGTTGTCATGGTCTACCAGGGTACCTTCCGCCCATTCTATTTGTTTTGCATATGCTTCTATCTTAGTTATGGGATGGTGGATGAAGGGTACTAGCTTGACCTTTTGTCTCTTCTTCGTGATAAATTCTAAAGGATCATATCTCCAGACAAAACTTCTCTAGAACATCATATTCTATAGTATCAAATATGCCTCTTTTCCAGCCTCCCTAGAGTTGCATATGAAGGGGCCTAGTTGTTCTTTAATTTCGAAATTGGCCTTCTTCTTGTCATTGACGAAGTTTACCTCATATGCGTTGATAGTTTTCCTACAGTGTTCTAATGCAAACAACCTCATAGGGAGGTATCTTGGTAGTTTATATGGTGCAAGAATGCAACCATATATCCTAGTTTTTGTGTGGTTTTGGTAAAGGTACTAGTCACCTACTTTGGTCTGCTTTGACGGTCGAAGGACTCTCTTTATTCCTAGACTGATTCTTGGAGGAGGGTTTCCAGTCAACATTTCCATAACTAGATGTATAAATAAGTCAATGAAGTCTAAATAAGACTATGGATATTGATACTCATTGACTAATGGGGTCCAAAAGATGACTGACCTGGGTTTACCCTTGGTGTCCAGCTTTTGGAGGGTGAATGGGAATTTCTCTGATTGATAATATAAAAACATATGGTATAAATCTGAGGAGTATTTGAAGACCCTTTCATTCCCCATTCTTGTGAACTGATCATGTATTATGTCAGCTATGAATGTGGCTAAGTCATAAATGGTTGTAGGAGGTTATCTGGGGGTATAGATGGACATGAAAGCTAGGATAATTTCATCAATATACTCACTCTTGGATTAACCCAAAACACAAGATATCATGGCTACAATATTTCGGCCCTAAGGGGAAAATATAGTTGCCACATATGGAAGGGAGTCTTTAGGGATGTGCTTCTCTTCTCTGGTGAAGGTTTGGAGGAATTGGGCCAATTTTTTAGAGCTGAGTTTGGGATATAGGTCCAACAAATCTCCAATTGAAAGGGGAGTTAGGTTTGGCCCTGGTTGGAGCTGCAACATTTCATTTATAGACTTAGCAGTGATGGTTAAAAGGACCTTCTGATCATGAGACATGATGGTTCTATGACTTGGGATGTAACAATCATAGCACATATGCACAATTTCAAGAAAAATGTGAACTTGGGGGAACTGGTACTTGGGAAAATTTGACCCCCAAAGACCAATTTCATCAGCATGGTTCAGGAACTTGTCGATACCTTGGGAATGTATTTTGACCAGGAGCTTTATGACAATGGTATCTTTTATCTGGAAATATTTATCAGCTAGGGGAACATGGTCCAGGTCTAAATGGGGTGTAGAGATGAGTCTCACATCCATAGCAATTGGGACAACCATACTCAGTTCTTGTGGATTTGAGTATGGGGGGTAATTTTAATTTTTTTTAGGGCAACGGTGTTCTTGTAGATGGTTTTGGTATAAAGTCTAAAGACCAAAATAAATCTGATTATTTTCCACTTAATTTAAAGTGTTATGAGGGAAATTTACTGGAAATGGATAATTGAATGTGTTTTCCACAGTTAAATACCTGGAATTGGGCGATTTTTACTGTAACTGGTTATTGACGGAGGTTTTGCAGGGGTCTGTATGGCTCTGGTATGGATGGATGACTATGTCGGACTGTCAACAACTTCTGTGGAGCAATTGTAGAGGTTTGTGAGCTATTTTCATAGTTTGCAGGAGTTGCAACAATGCTGTGAGTTCTCAAAGGCAAATGCGCAAAAAATCAAAAAGAGGGGTAATCAAGCTTTTATAGGAAAATGATTAATTTTGGCAGGTTTTTACTAATGGATGAATAGTGGAGATTTTTGGTTAGAAAGCGGAAATGGTTTGGGAGGTCCATCACACAACTTTTGTGGTCCAGGCTGTTTTTGGGAGGGGCCGCCCAATTCCATTCAGCACTTCACACGTAGCGTCGGGGGCCAAGGGGCAACTGCCTCATCAGGTGAGTAAAGGGCAGAAATTGGGTTGGCCCATATGGATGAGAAGCATTGGATGTAAAGGGGGGATGATCAACGGTGGTTGGGAGAAGGGAAT
>APFE030755434.1:12205-39472 GCA_000404065.3 Pinus taeda
ATGAGATGATCTTAATATTTAATCTCATCAGGGCACTCTAATGCAGGATTAAGGGCTAAGGTGGGGTTACTAATATATTTTTACAGGATATGGGTAGTAATATAGTTTATAATTAAACTAAGGGGTGCGGTTAATTTTTACACAGGAATTACATATGTACAAGAAATTGGGTTTTTAAGGGATTTTATATATATTAATAAAATTTAATATGAAGTGAAATTAGTGTGGGGGGAGGGGATTGACATAGGATAAATGTTACATGGTGGGTTTTTTAACATAGAACATGTTTGTTATGGGTTTTACTTAGGCAAAAGGCTTAGTCTTTAGGAAATGGGATTTTGTGGGGGGGGATGAATGAATTGCAAGGGGTTTTTAACACCCTTGTTTCTTAAGTCATCAAGTTGAGGGTATAGTCCCTCCAAAAGTCAGATAAGGAGCTAAAGATATTAATGTTTTATTATGAAGGGGAAGTTAATGAATGATGTAGGGGTTAAAATGAAAGCTATGGATGTTAAAAGAATCATGTTCTAAGCCATTGTCTTTGCTTATGTACCACTTATGCCTATTTAAAAGATGCATTTGGAAAAAAAATCATAAGTTATTTTCATGTAATCACAAGACATTTTTGCAACCTTTCTCCTACTTACCCACTTACTCATCCTACCATTTTCTCTTCACTTTATTTGGGTGCATTTAGGCTAGCAAACCCCTATCAATCCTTTTCTTTTCTTTACAAAAATAAACTATCTAATTCTAACCTTATATCATCCAAGGGCTTAAATTAAATAGTTGAGTTCCTTCTATTTACTATACCTATCTGATTATCTACCAAGATTACACTATTTGGTCAGATTTTATTCCCTAGCTATAAATGTAAAATTGAAAACATGAAATAGCCAAGTTTAAACAATTTGACTATTCATGGATTGTGGCATAAGTAACAAGTTGCACACAATCATTTATTAAGCATAAAAGGTAAATAGTCGTGGAATTTTGACTTGCACACTTTCCATGGTCTCTTTTGTAGTTTAGGGTTCATATATTTCAATTTTTGTTTTTTACCCATTTTCATTCTTTTTGTCCTTTGATTATTCTTTTAGGACATACCTTCTTTACATTTTTTATTTTTTATAGGATGAAAAACATTTGTAGAAAGCAAAGGTATGTACAATATTACAAGGCTTAATCTCAACCAATCAAAAATTATGATTCCTATTGGTATAGGAACCTAACAAGTTCATTTGGTAGTATCTTTTGAGGATCCAGATTCAATTTTAACACTCTTTGGTCAAGAAAGATTCAGATAAATCTTTCTTGATTCCACTTTCCTACAAAAAATATAACACACAGATAATATATATATTATATATATATATTATATATAATATATATAATATATTATATATATATATATAACTATTATATTAGTAATAAAAAGCCAATAGCTTAAGTAAACAAACAAAACGAAACAAAATCTAAGAAAAGAAAAGACCGTAAACATTCACATCGACCCCCATGATAAGTTGGATGTTAGTTTCATATAGGAAAAAAATAGAAATCCATTCCTTAGAAAAAAAAATATTTTTTCATGTCCCCGGTCCCTTGGTAGGTCAGGGGCCTATTATGAGAATTGGCCTAGTGCATGACAAGCGGTCGATTCTCATAAGCGGGCCCTGTACCTGCCAGGAGGCACCTGTTCCTTAGTGTCGTGTCGTGCACGTGCCTATGGGTATGCAACACTTGGTCGTGGGTAGGCATGCCCTGCAATGGGCATTCCCACTCGAGGCAAGAAGGCCCTCCAGCCTCCCAGTGGTTTGATTCTCAAAATCGTCCCTTGGGCCTGCCGGGGGCCAATTCCCAAAATGGCTCCCAGAATGTCAAGGGGTCGATTCTCTGAATTGACCACATGGCTTACCAGGGAGAATTCTGAGAATATATGTACTAGCAGGCCAAGGGGCCATTTTGTGTTTTACACCACGTGGGAATGCCCAAATCTAGATGCACCCTGCCATGGGTGTGCCTGTTGCGATAGTGTAGAGAATCGACCATCACCTTCGTCGAGTTCGGCTACGGGGGTGGGTGCGACTGGTTGTGGTTGCACCTGTCGGTGACACAACCCCCCACAACCTAGCCCCCCTGAGGGTGAGGGCCAATTATGAGGATCGACCCTAACCCCCGATGCCACCAACCCCCATGGCCCAGTTCGGAGGGGGTGAAGGATGATTCTAATAACTGGCTCTCACCCTCAAGGGGCTCGGCGGTGGGGGTGGGTGTCATCAGCGGGCATACCTGACTGACCATGGGGACAACCACCAGTGGCATGCACTCCCATGGCCCAACCACCCCACTACCATCACCCTCGGCTAGCACCATCCAACCCCACTGCACTAACCCTTGGTATGTAGGTCCACCAGGGTGGGTGCCACTGATAAGCCATTGGTGACACCGACACCCGTAACCCATCCTAGCCCATTGGGGGTGAGGACTGATTCTGAGAATTGACCCTCACCGCTGTCAAGCTTAGCCATGGTGGTGGGTGTCATCGGTCAGCCGTGGGTGCACTCGTTGGCCGGTCGTGGGCATGCCCACCAGCGCAACCACCCTCATGGCCCATCCCAATGAGGATGAGGGCCAATTATGTGCCTGCTGTCAACACCCACCCCTAGGGCCCAGCCCCCAAATGGTGAGGGTTAATTATGAGAATGTTCTGTCTCCCTTAGAAAGGTGGGCCGCAGAGTTGGGTGTCACTAGTAGTCATGTCCGACCGTTGAAGAATGACACGCGAGTAGGCTAGGGGGACAATTATGAGAATCCTCACCCTAACCTATAAGGGGGTTGCACTACCCCGGGTGGGTATGCTCATAACTAGGAATCCCATGACTGTGCCCACCATGCCCACTACTGACATAATTTCCTCTTACCTTCTAGTGGGTTTGTGGGTAAGCCTTTCTCATGTCAATTTTTAATTTCTAAAAGAGATCTAAATTTGATTAATAAAATGTTAAATATTATTTTACTGGAATGTGTTTTTTATCTGGTATTTTACATGAAGATAACAACCCAACTAACACATAACTACTACTAAACCTATGGGAGTTTAAGACTTTCACTTAGCAAAATGGAAACTAACATTTTGAATGCGATAATCTTCCATTGAATATGTTGTCAATAACAATGTAGCTGCTCCACAAAATCGCTTCAAGTCTTTTAACGAACCTCAAAAATCATTGATGTGATGTGAGGAATAGTGATAATGAAATTTACGACATATCAGAAATTACGGAATTGTTTCACCACACAGTGAATGTGGTATTAATTTGTTTTTATTAAAACTTTAACATATAAATCATGTTATGGCGATATAGTAATTTGTGATAAAGCGAACATTATAGAATTGTTTTACCGCATGGTGAATGTGTAATTAATTTTTTTTATAAAAAGTTGACATATAAATCGTGTGGTGGTTATATAGTAATTTATTTTAAATGTGTGATAGAAGATAGAACAAAAAATTTAAAAAATATTAATTGTCTAGTTAATGCTTATATAGTTTAAATTAAAAAAAAAAAATTAGGTTAAGGGATTAGTTTACAATTTTAATTTAAATATTTTTGTTTAAAAGATTAAATTGTATAATAATTTTAATTAAAATTTTTAATAATTGGTAGATCAAAAACTTTTGGAGGGAAATACATGAAACGAAATTTTTTGGAGGGAATTTCAGCAAAAATTTTACAGAAGGAAATTTTGGGAAGGGAGATTTCATTCTTTAAGCTATAATATTATCATTAGGAGAGAATGTATTTCTATCATTGAACCTCTTGTGTTTGAAAGGCATGGATTCTTCTGATGGTGAAGTTCCGCTTTGTCAAGCGTCAACATTTTCGTTGCGTAACAACTCTATTCATATTGAATGGAAATTATTTCACTATGAAGAAAGAGTCAAATCTTCTAGTCATAATCCTAAGGACTAGCACTCGTGAAGGGTAGGATGAATAATTCCAAATAAATAAAGAGTCACAGTTCACACTTAGTCCTAATCCTATGGACTATGAGAGCAGCAATGATGAAAATCATGATGAATAATTTCAAATAAATAAAGAGTCATGGTTTCCACTTAGTCCTAATCCTATGGACTATGAGAGCAACAATGATGAATAACATCATGAAGAATTTCAAATAAATAGAGAGTCACAGGTTCCACTTAGTCCTAATCCTATGGACTATAGGAGAAGCATTGATGAAGGTTAGGATGATGAATTTCCAATCAATCGAGAGTCGAAGTTTCCACTTATGAGAACAACCGTGATGAAGGCTAGGACGAAGAATTTCCAATAAATCGAGAGGCACAGTTTCCAGTAAGTCCTAATCCTATGGACTATGAGAGCAGTAATGATGAAGGCCAAGATGAATAATTTCCAATAAACTGAGAGTCATAGTTTCCACTTAGTCCTAATACTATGGACTATGAGAGCAGTGGCAATGAAGGCTAGGATGGAGAATTTCCAGTAAATTGGGAGTCACATTTTCCACCTAGTCCTAATCCTAAGGACTATGAGAGCAGTATTGACAAAAGGTAGGATGGTGAATTTCTAGTAAATAGAGAGTCACATTTTCCACCTATTCCTAATCCTAAGGACTATGAGAGTAGTAGTGACGAAGTGAAGGATGAAGAACTAATCCTAATCAAAAGGACTATCATAACAACAATGACGAAGGGTAGGATGAAGTATTTAGTCCTAATCCTAAGGACTATGAGAGTAGTAATGACTAAGGGAAGGATGAATAATTTCTTGTAAGTAAAGAGTCACATTTTCCACCTAGACCTAATCCTATGAACTATGAGAGCAACACTTACAATGCGCATGATGAATAATATCCAATAAACATAGAGTCAAATTTTCCATTTCGTTCTAATTCTAAGGACTATGAGGGTAGCATTGATGAAGGGAAAGATGAAGAATATCCTCCAAGTCAGTATGTCAAAAGCGTAGATAATCATAGCCAGGATAATATTCCTCATAATGATGATGAAAATACTTATATAGATGATGATTCAGTGATGGAGATGTTTCCAACAAATATTGTATCGAGGAGAAGGAGTAAACATTTCCATATCAATCCAAGATGTTCTAGTTATACACGGGGTAGAGAAAAATATCTCACGAGAAGAAGTTATAGTAGTGCTCTGATCTCAAATTAATGTTGTCAAAAGAATTTCTTGAAACATATGGATTTTGGGTTTGCATTGGAGAAAAGGAAGAGATATTTTTCAATGAATAAAAGCATGCAAAATTCATATTTAGTGGGGTGCATGCAATCTACATTATTTGATTATGATTACCATATTGGGTCTTTATTTATCTATAGAAAGGCTTTCAAAATGTTTCATTCAATGGGTAATTTTTGTTTGTCAAGAATCCAACAAAATTTGAAAAAGGACCCCACATTTTATTGAGAAGTACATCATAAATGACAATTTGGGACATTATCAAATATTGCAATGTCATGGATGAAAGAATTATTTTCAAATCATGGAGATTGTACTTCAAATAGAGAGACAATACATATCCCATATAATTTCTCAAGATGAGAAATCTACAACTTATACAAAGAATATGTAGAAGGTGTTGAAGGAAAGTGCCGATTTATTACATACCTATATTTTTGTGAAGATATGGAAGAAGTAATTCAACAATGTGCATATTCCTAAGAAAACAAGGATGGGGTTTGTTGTACATGTTATCTAAAATAAGAAAGGGATAAACGTGAAGGGGAACAAAGAGGTAAGCATTCATAACATTAATTTTAAAAATTGTATAGTCATCAACTATGAAAACGTATTTATTAATGACTTTGTTTTATGTTGTGTAGATTCCATTGTCAAAGCGCTCCAAGAACATCATGAACAATAAACAAGTGTATGAAAGATGTTTTACAAGCATTGAAATAAGTGTTATGATAATCTAAATAGATATTTGGGTTTGATAATTGTTGGTATGGACCAGAAGAAAACACTTCTACCACATTTTGTTTGTCGCGCCCAAAAACTTACACAAGGAAAATTTTATTCAGTATCGGTTGGTCGGTTGTATGTTCTTCAATGGGAAAATGTTTCCAAGGGTATAATTCATAGCTCTAAATATTCATAATGATAAAAAAATGACAATAACCAAATTCATGATGTGCTTTCTCATTGGTTTTGTAATCTTCGTGAAGTTTTCTATCTACAATTGGATAGCATTTGTGGTGAAAAAAAAAAATCAGATTGATTTTGGATATCTAACCATGGTTGTTGAATCAAGAATTTTTTAGAAGGTAAAGGCTAGTTTCCTTCTTCTTGGGTACACCCATGACCATATTGATCAGATGTTCAGTCATTTTTCAGTCACATTGAGGAGGAAGGATGTTGGGAGCTTGCCATCATTAATTGACTGTATTAAGAAATCATACATGCCAGAGCCTATTTTTGATTTGTTGGAAGAAACTACTAACATGCAAAGGTTTATTCTGGGGTAACATTGTGTGGAGAAATGCATTGAACAACTTAATGGAATTAGCTTCCAACATCAATTTTGTATCAAAAAAATGTATGGGAAAATACTAATATGGGGCAAGAAGTATTCAACTACTACGGAATGGGTGTTTTCATTGAGTTTGGCATTTTCGAATTTCATTCCAAATCATCAATATTTGCGTCAAGTATATTGTTATTACAATCAGTTGCTAAAGTTGATAATGCACATAGGCAGAATAGAGATATAAATTATTATGATTTCCTAGAAGAAATTAGAAAATGTATTAGATATACATATGAGTACTTTGATATTGTTGACTCAGTTTGGTGGGAGTTTTTTTTTCAATAATAAAAGTGATATAATTTCAAGAACAACAAATGAAGATATACCTTTGAAAACTCCATTTATTTGGCCACAAAATGTGTCCAATGAACATGAGAAAACAAACATTCTTGAATATAAACAATCTCAACGTATTCTTAATTAGAGAAATGTATATTGGTTCCAGAAGGTCTCGTGCAAAACATGAAGCCATGGAAGACCTTTATAGGGATTCAATAAAAGATATTAAGGAGGTTTTCATGATCGTAGAGCTAGCAAATGGAGATGCCAATGGCTATCTATTCTGCGTTGCTAAGGTTATGAAGTTCATTACAGAAAATGAATATGTTTTAGGTGTTGAAGTACATTGGTATGCCACAAATACAAACCATTCAATGGTGTGTACAAGATAGAGATGGTAGTTGATAAAAAAATTGGCCGAAAGAGAAAAGTAAAGGGTAAAGATATAAATCACCTCCACACAATACTCTTAAAGTTGGAGGATGTTCACATACTTGTTTATGAATTCAACTTAACAAAGACAGGAAGTCTTCACTTCAAGATGATAGTGATTCTAAATAGGTTGTTACCAGAAGAAACAATGTTGAGATGGGAGTCTACTGAAACCGGTCATAGATCCTAAAGAATTTTGAAACATGAACAAGCCATATGCTTCCCAATACAATAATCCTTCACCTCTCTCAATGAGGAGTCTTTCGCCCCTATATAGGCTTCATACATACAATACCCTGGGTCACTACCATGGGTCTCTCAATACCATATAAATAATACAATGGGCTTATCATATTATTCCTAACTACTAGTGGTCCCTTACATGATGTGGGTTAACCATTTCATTTATTAACTTTGGCCCATCAAATTATTACCTTATTCCCTTGGGTACCTTTCTTTGTACCCCATACCCCATAATATCCCCCTAGGTATACTACAATCATTTTCTCCTCTAGAACCAGTCTAGTAATTTATTATCTCGCATCTGAAAGTGACTATTGAATCGATGCCTTGATCCACTCAAGACTGGGAATGTATTCCTAATGAGCTACCCTTTTTCTACCATCTCGATTTATTTTCCCATAACCATTCATATTGTTATCCTTTTCTTGTTAGCATTATTCATCTTCTCATCCAATTTCCCTTCGCCCCTCCCCCTCAATATTTTATCAAGTTAAATTTTAATGGGGCCTCCCAAGGTAGCTGAGGCCTAGAAATCTATGGTGGAACCTTAAAAATAACGATATTAAAATCTTGGTGCATCCTTAAAAATAATGAAGGTCAAATCCTTCATATCTTTGTAGGGAAGCTAGGTTTCACTAGCAATAATAAGAAATAGTTTGGGGCTTGGAGTGATATTTGACTATTAATCTAGGCACAAACCATCATAAGCTTATGGTGCAAGGCAATTCATTAATCATCATATATGTATTAAAGAAACTTGAAATTGCACAACTCTCTAAAAATTCTCATGAATTTCGAGAATCAAGTCCCATATCTCAAAATTGGTTGCTCTACTAAGTAAGATATGTGATCCTCTCACTTATTCCACATTTGATGAACCAACAACAAGCTAGTAGATCACCTAGGTAATTGTGACTTGGATTCATGAGGACGGCCGATCAGTGCAAATTGGTCTCTGTATAATTTGATTCAGCTCAGAAATTCTTTGCTCTCAATCACTCAAAAATACTACTCCACCACGGTAGGATGATAAGTTGAGGCTCACAAGTTGTCTTTCATCTATTCAAGGATGGAAATAGTTAATCTCTAAGTTCATTCAAAATTTGGTTTGAGACTCACCCGATAAAGCTAGAAACTTTGGTTAGTGGTTCAACATGACTCATGGTTTTCTTATGTAGGTAAAGGATAAGTTTAGTAGGTTTGTCATGAAAATCCAACACAAGTATATAATAATTAGTCTCCTCAATTATCTTTTTTCGATCTCATGAGTATGGAATTTTCTCCTTTTGTTAGCAGTAGTGATATGGCTAGAAAATAATAATGTGATAGCTAGAAAACATAGGTAAAATACACTTTTGAATGGTGGAAATGGTTAAATGTAACATCTTCAATCTCAAATTGTTGAACTTATGCTACTGGTATGGTTTCGCAGGTGGCAGATCGATAGCACTACTCTCTGCTTTTAATTCCTTTCTAAATTAATGATGAGATGAATTTCACAAAAGAAGAAAAATACTTTCCCCAAAAAATTGATATAAAAAAAAGCCATGACATACATATAAGGTTCTCTTAAGCCTATTATTGTATTCTTAGTAGTAGTTCTATTAAAAACCTTCTTATCTTCCTTCCATCATCTATCCAATATTCTCCTTATTATGTGTTTATCATGAAATCCAACCACAAATGAATTATTATATAGATTCTACAAGATAATGAATTGGAAATCTCCTATTTTCCATGAACACCTTATCATCCATGTCTCTTATATTAGGGTCTAATGAGGGGTTGACCCTTGAGACTCCTCATTCTTAAATTTTTGATAATCCATTCTAGCTTTCTAAGCTATATTTTGCTTTGATAGTTGATTTAATATATTTGCTTATAGGGACAAAAGAAGCTCACTTCATAGGGGAATATGTATTTTTGACAATACAACCTCAACCAACTCTTTAATTATTATGAGCACCTCATATGACACCTGTTGCATTTCCTTCCATTTTCATTTATAAGACTTGGTAGATTTTCGAACAAGGGTCCATTTGAGTGGAATAATTTCTATAGTGAAAGAAATCCAAAAAGAAGCTACCTCTTAAAAAAATGGCATTAATGTTTAACATGATTGTGGTAGCAATTCTTTATATTGTTTCCATAAAATTATTGCAATTATTTCCTATCTACCCAATTAAATTAGTTACCTATAGTTGCGAGATAAAACTGATCTATAGATGAAAATTCTACTCGTTCAAACTAGCATTTCCTCACACCACAATGTAAATCCCTTTATATACCATTCAAAACAAAAATCACACAAATTTTATAAAAAGAGTAGAGTGTGAAGTGGGGGGATAGTATTTGAATTTAAAGGAAAGGAAATCTAATCTAAACAATGATAGTGGCAAGTATTTATCATTTTGATCAAATTTAATAAATTTCATTGTTTAAGTGCCATCTAAAACTACCAAATATTAACTAGTCATGAACTCTATTCCATAACAATTCTCCAGAATCTAGGTTTCTATCATCCTATCACTATATCTAGGTAGCCTTACCACTCATTATAGTGTTTCTCCATTTCCTCCAATTATTCATAGCCTTGAAAAACTCTTCCCAATATTAGAACATTTAATCTATTTCAAGTTAGTGTCCATTTACCTCATGGAGAGATCTACATACCTATAATAGTAATGTGTCTTTATTTAGTTTTTCTTCTACTTTGTTTTTTTCTTCTTTTATCAATAATCAAAGAAAGAACTATTTGTAAAACTAGGATCGTAGCTTGTAGGACGACATCAATTAGAGGAGGAATGAATTCATAACCTACACTTTCAACCTTACCCACTCTAAAATAAGAAAAACATTCATCGGTTTCAATTCATCATTTAATTCATTACTTTTGGTTTTCAATACTTTGTTCGATATAGTCACATTTGATGATATTTGTTACCAAAAATGAAAATTAATGTATTTTAAAAAAATCACACACAAAAGAAACTATGAAATCCTTTTCTCTCCCATTCATACTCAATATGAACTCACCTTAATTTTTGTATCTAAACAAATAAGATGCATCTTTGAGAATTGAAAGTTACATGTCTAAAGTCCAAAAACTTAGCAACCCCTAAAGAATTACACACTCAAATATTACTTAATTATATCTAGATAAGATATATATATATAAAGAGAGGAAAGAGAAAAGGAGAAGAGAGAGAGAAGAAAATTATATATAAAGAAAAAATAAAAAGAACTATGAAAAATAAAATAAAAATAATCAATGGTAAAAGAAACTCATAAAATCATGCAATGTAAAGGATTGTTCAAATATTTATCCACCAATAGGAAGGAATCCTATTCACCATCTAGCTTTTGTAATTGTTATGCAACTAGCACATAAAATAGAAGAAAACATATATCAACGACTTCAAAATCAACCTCTTTGAGGGGGAAACCTCCTTTACATTACACAAATGAACAATTCTTGCATGATACAAATGATAAAACCTCGCTTCTTTATATAGGAGTCTAAGGGGTCATAATATAATCAAAGTTGAGATAACAATAACAATATCGGGACAATAGGGGCACAACAATAACAATAAGGGCTACAATGACAATAGTAATGATGGAATCACTCATATTATATGGATCTAACATGCCCCTCTCCTTCAAAAAAGTGTTTTCCTCAATGATTGAGTAGTTATAGATGCTTCTGTATAAAATTCTCATCCTCCCATGTGAAATATTCAGTGGGTAAGGTCTTCCACTTGATGAGGTAAGTTTAGTGTATCTAAGACTGGTGCTTGGCACACTTCCTATTTAAGATGTTCAAAGGCCTTCATTGCTTCTAGATTCCATGAAAATGCATCTTTCTTCAATAATGTTGTTAGAGGTGCTAGTATTCTCCCATAATTCTTAACAAACTTATGATAATACCCTATCAACCTGAGAAATCCTCCTAAATGCTTTATGGATGTAGGGATTTTCCATTCGTTAATGGATTTAATTTTGCTAGGGTATACCTTAACACCTTCATGAGATACAACATGACCCAGATATTCCACCTCTTGTACTCCAAAGAAACATTTGGAGATTTTTTCATATAATTGTTTCTCCTCCAATAGTTTGAACACCCTGTCAACATGTTGAACATGATCCTTCCAAGACTTGTTGTAGAATAGTATATATCAAAAAATACTAACACAAATTTTCTAAGGAAGGGTTTGAAAATGGAATTCATCAAACCTTGAAATGTAGAAGTTGCATTGGTAAAGTTAAAAGGCATGACCAAAAATTCATAATAACCCTCATGATTTCTAAATGTTGTTTTCAGAATGTTTTCAGTCTTCGTTCTGATTTGATGATATCCTGAATGACGATCCAACTTGGTGAAGTAAATTTATCCATGCAATTCATCCAATAATTCATCAATGACATGAATGGGAAATTTGTTTTTAATAGTGAGCTTGTTGAGCTTCCTATAATCTAGACACATGCACCATGATCCATCCTTCTTATGTACTAATACTACGGGAGCAGAGAAATAACTTTGACTAGGTTGAATTATACTAGCCTCTACCATTTCTGCAACCATACATTCAATTTCACTCTTTTCCACATAGGGATATTTGTAAGGCTTGATGTTTGGACGAACACTTCCTGGAATCAAATAAATAGTGTGATCATGAACACGAATAGGTGGGAGGCCTTTAGGAGTCTCAAACACCTTGAAATGATTGTCTAATACTTTTTGGAGATCTGGAGAAATAGGTGAATTCGATGTGGGAACCTCTAGAGACATAATTGTGCAATTATGCATCACTTTTCTTTCTATAGAAAATTTGTCATTTTGTTAGAGTTGATTATCTTTCCTAGTTTCCCTTCGATACCCCTTCATTAAACTTCCTTTCCTTCTGAAAAAAGTTTCATGAAAAGTTCTTGAAAATTAAAAGCTATGATACCCAAAGATTGTAGTCATTGGACTCCTAGTACAACATCAAGACCACCCATTGGAATGGAAAGCATTGGGCTATTCAATACATATTATCCCATGGATAGCTTGATATTATGGCACTTTCTAGACAAATTTATGGTTCCTCCACTTGCAACCATCACTTGACACTATAGGAAGCGATTCAATTCCTTGGTTATCTTATAGTGAAAAAAATTATGGGTACTACCCGAACAAATCAACACTATTACATTTTCTTCTATATATCTCCTTCTATCTTGATAGTTTGAGGAATGGTAATTCTGGCCAATGCATTAAAACATATGGTCAGATTCATTTCTTCTTTCTCTAGTGTTTGTTCTAGGTATATATCCTTTTCTTTTGACGTTTCTTATTCCTTTTCTTCATCCTCTTCAAAATATATGTAAAATATTTTTTTCTCAGCGCACTTATGACCTTTAGTGTATTTTCTATCACAATTGTAACAAAGCCATTTTTCCCTTTTACCTTCCAATTCTTGTAGTGTCAACCTTTTAGGTTGTTGAAGGCTACAGGAAACAACATTTCCATATTTATAGTTGTGAGTGGTAGGATTCCTTGTTGCCATAATTTTTCTTTCCATTTTTCTTTCCAACCTGAATGCCTTCTCTAATGAATCAGGTTCCCAAAGTCGAACCTTATGTTGGATGTTATCCTTTAAAGTCCCTACGAACACATCAATTCTATGCTCCTCGAGAGTATCTTTTACCCTTATATTTAATTTTTGGAAGTCCTCAATGTGCTCCATCATTAAACCATTTTATTTGAGATTTATCAATTGGCTAAAAAAGGTGTTTCCTTTTGTATCCTCATAATGTGCTATTATTTCTTCCGTAAAAATTGCCCAAGTGACAATTTGTTTATGAGAGCAAAGCCATTAATACTATACAAACTGATTTGGTTGCAAATATAAAGTTTCAATGTGTACCTTTTGTCTATTTTGCACATTATGGAGATCGAAATAATTCTCCATCTGTAGTATTCATGTTATGGGATCCTTGCCATCAAACTTTCTCATATGATCTTGGGAACATGGTGGGTATTCAATCTAACATTAGAGTCTATGAAATCACAATTAACATTTCTTTTGTTCTCATTATGAGTTTTGTCTACTACATTTTCGTGATTAGGAAGCATTTCTTGTAGCAACTTTGCCAAACCTCCTCTTAAATATGCCATGTCTTTCTTCAAATATTCAATTTTTACTTCTAAACCATCCATCCTAGCTTCCACGCATTCCTTTAAACCATCCATATTAGCTTCCATGCCTTTCTTTAAACCATCCATCATAGCTTCGGTTACTTTTTGTGAGAGTGAATTTTTTTGCACTTGGTCTCATAATTTTGATATATTATGTTGTATTTCTTCCTCTTCTTCATGATTCATGCTAGATATTTCAGGTTTCTTACTAGGCGTTTCCATTTTATTTCTTCGTGGCATCAATTAATGATAATTATTCTTCACTATGCCCTTTGAATTCTTTCAAACTAATTTTTCAAACCAAACTTATGCAAATTTTTAAAAAGAATTACACATCTTCTTTCATTTTGTAGGATCTCGATATTTAATCTGTTGTATATATGTAATGGCAGATCTCCGAGGTCTGAAGTTTCATCCTATGGTATCCCTCAGAGTTCTCTTTCCAAACCCACATTTCTAATCAAGCTTGGATTCGCCAAAGAAGCGTTATGCCAAATCTCCCATGATGACTTGATTATAGGTGGGTTCAATAGAGAAAATTTGTATCAAGTTCCACATCTCACTCTTTCGACCTTAGGTCCTGAAACCGATAAAAAAAAACTAAAGTTCATTTGCTTTTCATAACTTGTTACGAAATTTCAATCTGATGCTTAGATAGAAAGTTATGAAAATTTTCCATAGGTCATTTGTTTGATATATAATTCAGGAGCCTATAAAAACCTTAATGCCCTTGGAACATATCTCCAGAAATATAGCGAGAAAAGATCTGAAATTCGTACATGTGGTTGTTCATGATTTTGGATCAAAAAGGTTTTGATTTTAGATTATTACATGTCTTTTTTTTTATATATAATACTACCTAAGCACCCATGGGGATTTGAACCAGTGACCTATCGCAAAGAGTGCCTTAACAATACACCCGTTCACCATCAATCGAAAGCCCCATGGGCTAATTATTACATGTCTTATAAAACAAGTTATAGCGAAAATTCCACGATGACCTGTTTGAAGCAGCGAAACCCTAGAATCCAAAGCTTTTATACCACTTGTTATGGAACCAGCTCATAAAATATAAGAAAATCTAGATCAACAACTTCAAAATCAGCCTCTTCGAGGGGGAAACATCTTTTACATTACACAGATGAACAATTCTTGGATGATACAAATGACAAAATTGCCTTTATATATATAGGAGTCTAAGGGGTCAAAATATAATCAAAGTTGATATAACAATAATAATATAATGGCATAACAATAACAATAAATGCTACAATGACAATAGTAAGGGGGGAATCACTAGTATTATTGGGACCTAACAACAATCATTAGTTTCCAAGCCTAATTTTGGTAACCCTTGATTAAGGCCCATGCCATATATTCTAAAACATAATATGTTTCCACTTTTCATTATTATATATATATTACTTAAAAAACAATCACTTGTGTTAATGGTGTTATCACCAACCTTATTTTTGTCAAACCACCACCTGGAAATTTTTTGATGTGTTGCACACTTATACATTTCTTTTTCACTCTCCTCCTTAAATATAAAAAGTGTATCAATTCATTGGTACGTGGTAGGGAGAATCTCACCTTTCAAGCATATGATAATTGGAGAGAACTGAATAGGAAAATGCATAGGGAGTAAGGACAATTTGGGTAATGTAGTGGTTCATCCATGGCGAAAGAAAGAATTATGTATTTTATCTTATCCATATGGTCTAGTCAAGATAGCAAACTAGGTGGCTAAAATGAATTTTTCATTTTTATTCTTTCTACTAACCACATACATCAATATTGAAGATGTTTAGATGCTTTGTCATGAATTCTCAATCCCTTCTCCTCAGGTTATACAAATTTTTCCATAGGAACAATTTATTGACCAAGGACATAGATTGATAGAAAGCCCCTAATATCTCCCATAAATAATTTATTGTTACTTTTTCTAAAACATTCTGTAATAATTAATCATAGACACATAGTCATGTTTTTCTTTTTCTCCTTCCAATCCAAATTAACCATTTATTTGTCAACATTTTCATTGGTTTAGTACCTAGATCTACTGTGATCCACTGATATCTATCCACTAAAATATCCTCCATATTGAGTTTCCAAAACTCAAAATTTTGTCTGTTGAATTTCTCAATCTTTATCTTCCCACTATTCTTCATCTTCTTTCAGAGCAAGAATCGATTCTTTAGATCTCCCACTACAACAAGGTCTATCACTCGACCAAGCAAAAGCCCCAGTTGCAAAGGCCTCCCCTTAAATCTAAAGCTACGCTCATACAAAATGAAGGTTTTAACCCCGATAGAAATTAAATTCAAATGAATTCTTAAAAGAAAAAGAAAAATACAATGGCTAGAACAAAAAATATACACAAATATTTTTGTCCTAGAACCCGAAACTCGGAAAACTAGATTGATTTTTCATTATTTTCCATACAATTTTCCAATAAATTATATAAAGTACATGAAAAACATAAATCTCGAATCCATTAACCATGGATTAGAACATAACTATTGTCCCCTTGGTGGATCTACAAAATAGCATGGGAAAAACCATCATGCCAAAAACCATACACAAAAACCTTATGAAAAACCATGGGTGGGTCCTCCCATAGCCATTGAGATAGTCCTCCATCATTTTGTCCACATAAAAGGAACAAATTTTGTGTCGTTCCCCCGAAAGCCAAGTAGGGGGGCTACTACCTCCTTATAAACCTTCCAATAAAGGGGATGTTGCCCCATATATGACCCCTTACAATGCCTGGTGCAACATAATAACCCCTAGGGATTGTCATGCAAATAATATAATAGATACCCAACATATCATATATTTCTCATCAACAATATGTCTCCTTTATCGATCATGTAACTCCCAATATATTGTTTTGTTATCCACCACTAGGAAGGAGCAACCACACCTTTCTTATTCAACCACTACTAAATGGAGGCACCAAACTCCTGAAATAGTCGGAGCCATGATTTCACCCATTTTCGAAATAGAGTCCATGGAGAACTACACATCTCAACAATAATACATGAATCCTCTATGAAAGGCTAAATTTGATCAACAAAAACACTGCATATGATAATTTGATAAACACATGAGGAACACCAAAATACACTAAATAGATCTTCATAACTCCCTTTGATCTATCTCCTCACTCTCTCCT
Source organism: Pinus taeda (assembly GCA_000404065.3). Classification (NCBI taxonomy): domain Eukaryota; kingdom Viridiplantae; phylum Streptophyta; class Pinopsida; order Pinales; family Pinaceae; genus Pinus; species Pinus taeda. The sequence continues at coordinate 29,103 of APFE030755434.1, forward strand.
CAATTTGGAAATTAAAATACACTTCTACTACCTTGATAATAATCAAAATATCATTTTTCATCGTAGGAGTTTATTATTATTAGAGGTTTGATATTATTGCAGCCAACCATGTCAATCAATATTCTTAAAGTTAAACAGTTCAAAAGAATAGGAAATATAAGATAAATAAAGAGATACATATTATTCAAAAGGATATACATATAAATACAATGTCTTATGACCCTTGGTTTTATTATTTTGAGTGGTGTCTTGCACTCTAATAATTTTTCATATTCCACACCATAACCCTTTACAGATTAGGTGTCCAACATTTCCCCCCTTAAACGAGTGCAAGAAGAGAGTTGTAATACAACAATGCAAAATTTTATGGTAAAAATTGGTTGAATTTTCTCTCTAAGATGATGATATAAAGTGGTAGAACTTAAGGTATCAACTAGTGGTGGTTTAGGGATGATCGCCAACATTGGAACACTTAATGAAATTCCTGGAACAGTTCCTAATATGACTATAATTTTAAGTCTTTTGAAGTTCTCCCTAATGTTTTCAAAAGGGAGACCTTTGGGGTCTCAATCTCGAATGCTTGATGCAATTCCTACAACATGGCTAGATGTTGAAATATTATGCTAGAGGAAGTGCTCCTTAATTTTTTAAGGAGGCCATTGAGGTGTCAACTTTTAGTGATTCATAGAAGGGCACCAGACAAATTACATGCTCATGGATCATTATTCTATCTATGGGTGCAACTCTAAATATGTGTATGGCTAACTTTGGCTCTAGCCTTATGTGAAAGGATTAGGTTATGGCTCAAGATCCCTTCATGTGCCTTTCAAGCTTGTAGATGACCATAAATTCTCCCCTTGTTTTATATAAGGTAAGAAGATAAATAAATATCAACTTTAAGACATTTAAATACTCAATGACAAATTCTATGGTATGACCGAAATATCTTCTTGGTTGTTGAAGGCCATTGCCAAGAAGTAATCCATCGAAAGTGAATATTTGTTCTTGTAGGAGGATGTTTTCTACAATATATGTCAGGATGAGTGTCTTTATGACAATGATCACATGGGTGAAGATGAAAATAGAAATATTTTTTCATTGCAAACTCAATACACTGTTGGAATTTGACAATATATGGTTGCAGATAAGGAGGAGGTGAAGATTAATGGTCCTAAAGAAATCTAGAACTTTAAAATTTGATGGGATTTGAGTAATCTAGAATATGAAAGGTCATGTACCTTTTATATCCAGTACTGGTTCTATCATTGTTGTTGATAAGTTGTTCCTAAAGTCTGATCATCGGCTTGACAAGTGCAAATTGTACTTCTTCATATTTATGCAAAACTACTCTTGATATGATTACTTAATCTGAACCAACCTCAACGTCACTAATCTGATTAGTTTTTGGTTGTTGATGGGAGTATGTCTCAATCTCAAAATAAGGATTGTTCTGCATAGAAGGTAGCTTAGAATGATGGCTACGTTGTTGTAGCTTATCTTCCTAGAATTGAGATTTTAGTTGCAAAAAATCAATCTTTTCATGCACATTTTGCAAATAGGTTTGAACGTCAAAGAGAGCTCCCTTGCCAATTCAAATTGTATAATGAATAGTGGAGAGTATTAAAGTACTTATCAACTCTAATAATTTACTAGTTATGGACATTCTGTTAGCAACTAAACTTCAATAAATGAAAGGTGTCAACAATGTAAATTTATGATCTACTCTTTGAATTGGGCACCGTATTCAAAGAACACAATCTACTCTATGTCAACAAGCAATGAATTTATTGAAACTTTACTAATAGTTCCCTTCCTACATACTTTTCAATTGTGGACTAGAAATTTTAGTCGAGAAAGTATGGAATCAGTGGATTGGAAACACCATCTACTAATTCACCGAACTTGATGTCCATAAAGAAAAATACTAGAACATGAACTACATTTCTCACATTTGTTGGCATTTCTCCAAATATCCAGAACTCAAAAATACATGAATTCAAACTACAAAATTTTTTGAAAGAGGGTAGAACATTGTGTCGCAATACTGGAAATTGAAGATATCAATTTTTTTGTAGCCAAATAACTCAAGGATCATGTAGAAATGGAAACTACTCAAAATCACAATCTATCAAGTGGTAATTACAAGAATTTCCACAAGATCCATGAGCACTAGCTATAAGACAAGGAATGGTTTCTCTGTTGAGTGGTTTTGAGGTAGGGAACTTGAAGAAGAGGAAGATACCAAACCCACAATCACATCATCGCCATTAAAGTCACAAGTTTCATAGATATTTCGTAGAGATCATAACATTTCACAGCAAAGGAAGCAAGCACTATTTGAGCATAGTGAAATTCTTGAGCAGGAAACCAACGGTAATGCATATGGAGGGAACATACAATATAATATCAACCAATACATCTACAAACTAGAGTTTCAACATAGATGCAACCATATACATCAAATACCATCACACTGAGACCAACAAATAGAGTTCAACTTAACTTAATGCTTCTGCACATATACTAAATGGAGGTTCAACAACCCATATCTCACAATTCCTTGAAAATGCATAAATGCATGGAGCAATACCTTCAACGCTCCAATAATACGTTCAACATTGTATTCAAGTTATGATACCATACACTGTTGCATGAGGGAAACCCTTACAGGGATAAGGAAAGATCAATTTGTTTGCAAAGGTGGAAGTGTTTTATTCTTTCAGAAAGCAAGGTGCCCTTCACTCTCTCCACAAGGCTCACCACACTTGCAATGTGTAGATACATTACACGTAGAGATAACATTGCATAAAAATTATGGAGGAAATGGTGATAATGGAATGGTGATATAAGAGGCGGTGGGTAGAGGATTTATGGTGGGATAGAGCCAAATTTAAGGCATATGTATTCTAGAGTATATATAAATTCTCTTATGTTAAGAAGGTTCAATGCATGCAGAACTTGAGGAGGACAATTATGAAACATGTAGATTTAAAAGATATTGGACAACGTCAAGGTTTAGTCAAAAACATGCGCAAGAAGGCCACAAAAAATTAGTGGCTCAAATTTGAGCAAGGTAAGAATTCACCTGCTCTAATAACACTAAAAAAATAATAGGAAGGATACGATAAATCATGAGATGCATAGTATTCACAAATATATACATATAATTCAAATGTATATACATATAATTACAATGTCTTATGACTGTTGGTTTTCATATTTCAAGTGGTCTCTTAGACTCCAATGACTATTCATATTCCACATCATAACCCTCAGTGGATTAGGTGTCCAACACTTAATATCATTTGTAAATCATATATTGAGTATGGAAGGAGTTACTGATCTCCATTATAATAAAATTTAAAAAATAACTATGAACATCAATATAAACAATAAATATAAATTTTCATAAAATATTATTTATTTTATCCTTTAAAACATATAAAGATAAAGTTTTTGTCAATATCCTTCTATATAACATCAAACATATGAAATTAATAAGAATATGAAATGTCTAATTAAAAAAATAATAAAACTACTTATATAATATAATTAAAACCTTATACCCTGAATGGCGTGAGAAACACAAGAATTTAAATCCCTCCTAACAATATATCTCTCACAAATAAACTTTTTAGGCCTCACCTATTATATAGGAGGACTTAAGTAAGAAGAAATATTGAACCAATCATGGATCTAAACTAGCCATTAAAACTAATAAGTTAATACAATAATCTGTTTTTTTAGATGTGTTAGATGCATCTTAGAATATTTTTCTGCAAATAATCGACAGTGTTAACCAATCGTGTAAATGGAGCAATGTGATTTTTATCATAATTTTCCTTGAATAATTATTGTATGAAATTGGATCTATTTTAGAGAAAACCCCTTCCCCATTGGCTCTTATCTCTTCAATGAACAATAACCTACTCTTTTAGGTTGGATCTTTCATGTGTATCTCCTTTTCAACCTATGTTGTAGTGGATCCTTTTTCAACATTGATTATACTCTATTAAGTTATTGAAGACTATGATCATTATACATAGGAATCTCTATGAACTCTCCTTCTCATCAATGTAAACATTTATTCTCTACAATGAGGCCTAGAATTTCAATACTATGTTGCTTGTCAAGGGGAAATTTGTTGACGGTCATTTTTTTTCTGCATGTCTCTTTATGTGTGAGGTAGCCTTCCATGTAGATTAAAAACAAATATTATAACTAGCTCTATGAAAATGAAATTATTTTAATGAAATTTATAACAATGTTGTTCAATTACAAAATTCCACTAATCCAATTTCCCTGCATTCCTTTTCATGTTATAAAAATCTCATTTTCAGTCTGTCTACCAAAAACTTATGACAAGAAATCAACACATTTCTCTTGGATCCACCAAAGAATGGTGACAAGAAATAGCTGCTAAAATATATTGTCCAAGTGATTCTTTGTTTAAAGAACTCATTAGAATTTAAATGGCTCATTAAAATTTATGAAGGTCAATGTAAATCCTTACATGTGAAATTTACATTTTTAAATTTTATTTACTGGTCACTTTTGAAGTTTGAAAAATTTTCACTTCCTTCAAATAAATTTATCAAAAAGAAAAAAAAACATTTTGTGCAACATCAAATTCTAGGCTTGTATTCAACATATGATGGGCACACTTGTTCTACCATCCTTACACTATTCCTGAGTTCTCATACCAAATCATAAAAGAAAACGACAACAAAGACAAATGACATAATTGTCTTACTAAATGATGTTGTTGGTTGAAGCCCACACTAAGAACATGCAATTGAGTCAAAATTTATAGAAATGGGATCAATTGACTATATAAACATAAAAATATGGAATATAATGATTCGTACATGATGAGCCTCATCATTGGGTAATTATATGGGCCTTAATTCACCTCCTAGCTTAGTCAAACCAACTTTTCTCACAACTTATTACATGTTTTGACTATATTTTGTTTAATGAGATGATTTAAAGTGAGATATTATGCCTAGTGGACTAATATGCATTGAATGCAGGTTTGGAGGAGAAATTCAAGGAATTTTGGCAAAGACTAAGGTTTGAAATTTGAATGGGACAGGGAGACAGATTGTAGGAGGTAAATCCTCCTCATACACTCCTTCCCCATTCGAATAGTCCTTCAATAACCTCACAAAATCGGAGTGCAAGAAGCCAACTCATGAATATTAGAAGGCAACCAAGCAAGTGATAGACAAAGAGTAGTTCATCTCGAGTTTTGGAGCCGAGTCTCCATAAATTTAAGGAAAGTGTTAGAGACTTTAGTTGTATAAGTAGAGAGGCCTAGAGCCTCATTAGTATTCAAGTTTGTGTTGTAAAACTCTAGCTATTTTCGAGCTCCAGACTTGTGGAAGACTTTTGATGTAATTTCCTATTTTGGTAATAAGAATGAGTTTGTTCCTGATTCATTGCTAAGTTAACTCAGACAGCTGAAGCTCTTGGGTTAGGGCCCAACCCTAGCATCAAAGGCTCCTCTTCTTGTATCTTTATACTTAGCTTAGTTTTATAGATTCATGGGTAAACTGTCTTTAGAAGTCTTTCATTGCAAGTAGTGTAGATTTGATTAATTGTTTATTAGTTTGCTTCCGTTTATGCCTTACTTCAGTAGTAGATTAGAAGGGATAAAATAAACATCACAAAGTTGTCAGTGGGTGTCTTGGCCTCACTTATTCCCTCTGGGATCATGATTTGAGGAAAATACCCTTATGTATTCCGAAAAGACAAATTTCCATTTCTTTCATGATAATTAGAGTCTGTTGTACTTAAACTAGCATTTGATCAATTTTGAAAACTAGGATTTCATTGCCATCTCTTCCATCTTCATTCTTTTAGTAGTTCTCATCCATGATTCCATGTTATTCATCAATTTCTCCATGCATACGCTAGAGAGTTAGTTTATTAAATTCTGGTTTTCTAGCTCATCAGAATTGTTCTTGTTTACATGACTTTTTGGAAATTTAACATGTTTTATGTAGAGCAGGTGCTTAATAAGTAGACATAGATATCTTAGCAAAAAACTACCCTCCAACTACATTCACCCATAGGCATTCCTTGTTTTCATCAAAACCTTCACCAATTTCATCATTTTACATAGAAATTTCCTCAATCATTTTGAGCAAATGTAATGATCTCCTAAACTTGGTTTTGGGTTATGAGTGATCCTAGGCCTTCTCTCAATCCATTCCACCCAGTAACCACCTTCCCTAAGATTTCCATCACCTTCGACACACATAATTTTTCTCACAACTGCATCCTGTAGAAATACAGGGAATCTTGTAGGTTTCTATTACATCCTGTAGGTTTTCCTGTAGGGGCTTGTTTTGAGGAAAAATTTAGGGAAAACATATAGGAAGCCTCCCAAGCTCACTCAATGGTCTCCCAAAACTTCCAACCATCTCTTGAATCTTCCAGTCATCCATCATCATTCCTAAACCACCTACCACATCACTAAAAGAGATTAGTTTGCACACTTGATTTTTCATGAAAAGCATAAAAATACAAAATAGATCTATTATAGTCCTTTACATGCGTAACAATTGTGTTTGATGTTTCTAACTTCCATGCTTAAGATAGTAGCATTTTTTTCATGTCGATTTAGCCTCATTGCAAAGTATAGCTCTTAGTAGTTAATTAGGAAATTGTGTGCCTTAGCATTGAATTTCATTCTTTTTAATTATTGGAGTAGATCAGCTCTCTCTCACGGTATATTTCTACTCTTTCATCAAGGAACCAAGCTTCTTTTGAGTCGATAGAGTTCTTGCTTGAAAATCCTAGTGGTCTCTCGCCAGTTGAATAGTGACAAAAGGCACAACCATTACTTTTACTTGTGCATACAACTCCGTCACCTCCAAGTTTGTACGAACCCCGGGTTGATAAGGTAAAGATGGTAGCCTAAGAGTTGCAACATTCTTGCTACAATATTGGTGCTCATCATATTTTTGCACCATTGTCAGCAAGGTGTCTAAGTAATATTTGATTACTTCTATCTTTCTTCTATATCTTGTTTCTAATATTCTTCCATTAGTTTCATTTCTGCAAAATTAATTTAGTTTTCTTCCTTTTCATTCTGCATTCCTTGCTTTCATTTCCATCCTACAAGTTAGATTTCAAGCAAATAGTTAATCTTTTCATTCAATAAGTAGTTCTCATTCAGTCTGCAATTTCAATTCTGAAACTTAGATTTCAATTCAACAATTAGTTTTTCATTCAGTTAGTAGTTCCCATTTAGTCTGCAATTTCAATTCTGCAAGTTAGTTTTTCATTTAGTCAGTAGTTCTCATTCAGTCTACAATTTCAATTCTGAAAGTTAGTTTTTCACTGAGTCGGTAGTTTGCATTCAATCTGCAATTTCAGTTCTGAAAATCGCTTTCAAAGTTAAAAAAAAATCACAAAACCAAACCAAAACCATTTCCTTTCATGCCTTATAGGAATAGGGATAACTTATGGAAAATTTTTCCAAATACCCCCAGTGCATCCAATAACCAACCTTCCCTCTTCTTCGGTGGTTGTATACTGGAGGAACTCTTAGGTGAGCAACTAGACATATTTGAAGAACCTACAGGGGAAGAAGAATAACCCATTCCTACTGATCCAATGGTTGAAAGCATACATGACAGAGGGAATTTAGAGACAGTTGATGGCACCTTCCCCACTAGGGAAACCAATGGGGACACTAACCCTATGCCCTTCCTCACTTCCATGTCTTGACCATAGAAGATCCCGACAGTTTCCTATTTGAAATTTTTGTTATATGCCAAACCTATCACTATAGAGATGATGAGAAGAAGTTGAAACTATTTCCATCTACCCTCGAGGATGCAGCTTTGTGCTGGTTCATGGCTTTACTTGGGGATAATATCACAACTTGGCTTTACTTGGCTCAGATGTAGAAAGCCTTAAATAACATGTATTGAGACTACTATAGGTCTAAGGATACTAAATAAGAATTTTTAAGAATGACCTTAGGTAATGATGAATCCCTAGAGGATTATGAAGAAAGATTCCAACTTAGTTACAAAAGGTTCAGGTGCACACTTGACCCTGAGTCACTGAATTTGGTCCTGCTTAGAGGAGTAAGGGAAGACCTTTCGGATACCCTACACTTGTTAGCAAGAGGAGATATATACCAATTACCCTATGAGGATATCAAGATTGTCTTCAGAAACCATTCTAGGGTAGCTAGGAAAAAGGGCAGGGTAACTCAACCTATGGTTAGTACATCCTCTTCCAATTCATCCATCAAGGGTGAAATTGGAAACATGTTGGAAGAATTCAAGAGTGACATGTTGCAAACCATTGCCTTACAGATGCACATTATGAACATTAGAAGAAAGCGGGAGGAAGAAACTAGAACCTTGGCCTTTTTCTGTCCTAGATGCACCATGAGGAACCCTAAGAAAAAATTTCCATTGAATTATATTTTGGGCTATGTTATATTCTTTCCACGACTAACCTACAGGCTACATAGTGAATTGGGGGGTTAGAGGGGGGGCGGAGCCCCCCCTTTGTTGTGCCGATTACACAGTGGGGGGGTCACAGGGGGGCCGACAGCCCCCCCGTCCGGGGTGTTGAAGGGGCAGTAGCCCCCCTCTATGGGGTCCGGGGCAGCGCCCTGGGAATGTTTTTTTTGGACCCTATTTAGGTGGCAACCTACCTATGGTTTTCGGTCCCATGGTTTTGACGAGATGGTTTTCGGTCCATGGTATTGGATGCTTCGACATGTATAAATATGTATTCTAACATTGAAAGGAACATAATGAAAAATCAAGTTGGTAGTCCCGGTTTTGGGATCGAGTGGGAAATATCTGTGTATATGTGTTTTATGTGTTATTCTCTCGCATTTTTATTTTTCTTATGATTTAGAATTTGTATGCAGGTAATTTTTGTACAGGGTTAAAACCTGCATTTGGTATCAGAGTTGTTTTGGCTTCAAGGGGACGCCTTTATTGCTCAATGGTTTCACTCGGGCCTGTGGTAGACCCTGTTCAGTGGGAGATCTACGAGATCGATTCTGGTGGTGAAAGAAGATGGCGAGCAGTGGAAAGATAGAGATTGAGAAGTTCAATGGTCAGATTTTTGAGTTGTGAAAATTGAAGATGGAGGATCTGTTGGTAGATAAAGATCAGTGGATCGCTGTAGATCCAAGTACTAAACCAACAGGAGTGACTGATGAAGAATGGAAGAAGTTGGATTGGAAGGCAAAGAGAACAATATTATTGTGTATCTCAGATTCATTATTGTTGAATGTATCAGGGGAAGCTACGACGAAGGCTCTGTGGGACAAGTTAGGGACTTTGTACCAATCTAAGTCTCTGGTGAATAAACAATTCCTACGAAAAAGGCTGTATAACCTGAGGATGAAAGATGGAGACTCGGTGACAAAGCATCTAAATTTGTTTAATACTGTGGTAAGTTAGTTATCATCTATTGATATTAAAATTTCAAATGAAGATAAGTGCATCAGTATGTTGTGTTCTCTACCAGATTCATGGGATAGTCTGGTTATTGCAATAGGTAGCAATGCAACTGCTTTGCAGTTTGACGAAATAGTCTCAGCCTTGCTGACGGAGGAGATGAGATCGAAAAATATGGACAACCAGAATGGTGATGCCTTGTCTGTACGAGGACGGTCCTAGAACAGAAACAAAAATAAGTCATCGAGTGCGAGACCTAAATCTAGAGGGAGATCTAAATCTCCAGGAAAACCTATAAAGGTGGTGTGCTGGAAATGCAAAAAGGAAGGGCACTTCAGAAGGGATTGTAAATCTAAATCTCCTGATAAAGGAAAAGGGATCTGAAGGTGGAGATGTGTACTTGGATTCTTTGAGTACACATGTAGATCATGAGGCATGGTTAATTGACTCAGGTGCATCCTTTTACTTCACTCCCCATAGAGAGTGGTTCTATGAGTATGAGAAATACGATGGTGGTGATGTCTTCTTAGGAGATGATAGGAAGGCTAGAATCATTGGTCACGCAAAAGTAAAGTTGAAGTTGCAAGGTGGAAGGGTTAGAACCCTTTCGGGTGTTCTGAATATTCCTACATTGGCCAAAAATGTGATTTCTGTAAGCAAGTTGGATGATGCAGGTGTAGAGACAGTGTTTGAGAAGGATACCTACAAGATGGTTCGAGGAGAACTGGTATTGATGTGGGGAGTTCGGATTGGAACTCTGTACAAGCTGCAAGGTAGCACTATTGTTGATAAGTGTAATAGTTCTATGGTTCCTGAAAATGGAGCAAAAAATCTAGTGGTCTCTGTAGAGAAGACCATGTTGTGGCATCAAAGGATTGGACATATTGGAGAGAAGGGCCTTCGAATACTTCATGGTAAAGGTAT
>APFE030755434.1:39482-65762 GCA_000404065.3 Pinus taeda
GCTCAGTGGTGTCAGGTTAGGACAGGAATTCTGGGCAGAGGCGGTGGATACTGCATGTTACCTGGTCAACAAGTCACTTTCATCAGCGTTGGAGGATAAGACTCCACAAGAAGTATGGACTGGTAAGAAACCCTCTCTTTCACATCTGAGGGTATTTGGATGTGATGCATATGTACATGTTCCAAAGGAGAAACGAACCAAGTTGGATAGTAAATTCAAAAAGTGCATCTTTATTGGGTATAAGGATGGTTTAAAGGGTTATAAGCTTTGGAACCCAGTCACACGGAAGGTTGTGAGTCGAGATGTGATGTTCAGAGAGGTGAAAGATGTTATTAAACATGAAGTCCAACCAAAGGAACCTGTGAAGATAGAGTTTTAACTAAAGGAGGAAGAATCAGACTCTGTAGTAGAGGAGGAATTAAAAGATGAAGAGCCACAAACTCTGGCTGTGAGAAGATCAGTTCGAGAAAGAAGGCAGCCAGAAAGGTATAGTCCATCTGTTTTCTGTTCAAATTTTGCGTTGTCTATTACTGATGATGATCCCAGAACTATGAAGGAAGCAGCGGATTCAGAGGATGGAAAACTCTATAAAGAGGCCATGGTTGATGAAATGACATCTTTGCAAAAAAATAAGGTTTGGGATCTGGTGGAGTTGTTGGCTGGAAGGAAACCCATTGGCAGCAAATGGGTGTTCAAGAAGAAGACAAATGCAGAAGGGAAGGTGGAGAAATACAAAGCTTGGTTGGTAGCAAAAGGTTATTCTCGGGTGCCGGGAATTGATTTTGGTGATATTTTTTCTCCTGTTGCCAAGGTAACTTCTATTAGATTACTTTTATCTGTTGCTGTTGCTTTTGATTTTAAGGTAGAACAGATGGATGTGAAGATAGCATTTCTTCACGGGGATTTGGAAGAGGAAATCTACTTGAAGCAACCTGAAGACTTTGCGGTGAGGGGTAAGAAAGAACAAGTATGCAAGTTAAAGAAGTCTTTGTATGGGTTAAAACAGTCACCAAGGACGTGGTATCAGAAATTTGACACATTTATATGATGACTTGGCTTCACCAGAAGCAAAGCAGATCACTGTGTGTATTTTAAATTAATTGGTGACCGTGTTATTTATCTGGTCGGTCTTGTATGTGGATGATATGTTGCTGGTTGGAAATGACAAAGAAATTATCCAGGATTGAAGACCCAATTGTCCTCCAAATTCGACATGAAAGATCTCGGTGCTGCAAACTATATTTTGGGCATGGAAATTAAAAGAGATCGGGCAAAGAGGAAGCTCTGGTTAAACCAGAGGAAGTATGTCGAGACAATTTTGCAGAGGTTTAATATGCAGGATAGTAAACCGGTGAAGGTTCCTATTCCTGTAGGTGTGAGGTTATCTGTTGAACAGTGTCCCAAGACACAAGAAGAGGAAGAGGACATGTCTCGTGTTCCATATGCAAGTGCAGTCGGTAAGCTTGATGTATGCCATGGTCTGTACTAGACCAGACATTGCACATGCAGTGGGAGTATTGAGCCGGTTTATGTCAAAACCAGGGAAGGAGCACTGGACAGCAGTGAAGCGGGTTTTCAGGTATTTGCGTGGCACTAGTGATTATGGTTTGTGCTACCAAGGAAGACCAGGATTGGACAGAATGTTGGATATTTGTGGCTTTGTTGATGTAGACTAGGCTAGAGATCTGGATCAGAGAAGATCTACAAGTGGGTATGTGTTTAACCTATTTGGAGGTGCAGTCAATTAGATGAGTAAGAAACAATCTGTAGTGGCACTATCAACTACAGAGGCAGAATACATGGCAGCCACTCATGCAAGCAAGGAAGCAGTTTGGTTGCAGAGATTGTGTTCAAGTATGGGGTTAGTACAGGGAGCTATAAGGGTAGACTGTGACAGCCAAAGTGCAATTTTCTTGGCAAAGAACCCTGCTTATCATTCAAAGACAAAGCACATTGATGTTCAGTATCACTTTGTGAGGGATATGATAGAAGACAAAAAGGTGTTGCTGGTAAAGGTGGACACTTTGTAGAATACTGCAGATGCATTGACAAAATCTATGACCTATGAGAAGTTCTCTTGGTGTAAAGAAATAATGGGCGTTTCAGGGCTAGAAAAATGACTAAGCTCTCATGTGGAAAGAAAACAACAAGTGGGATATTGTTGTGCTGTGTTATATTATTTCCATGACTAACGTACCTAGTGAACCGGGGGGTTAGAGGGGGGGGCGGTAGCCCCCCCTGTCTGGGGGGTTAGAGGGGGGGTGGCAGCCGCCCCTTTCCAAGGGGTTTGAGGGGGGCAGGTAGCCCCCCTCTATGGGGTCTGGGGCAGCGCCTTGGGAAACTCTTTTTTTGGACCCGATATTAGGTTGGGCGAAACTACCTATGGTTTTCAGTCCATGGTTTTGGATGCGATGGTTTTCAGTCCATGATATTGGATGCTTCAGCATGTGTAAATGTGTATTGTAAAATTACAAGGAACATAATAAAAAATCAAGTTGGCAGTCTCGGTTTTGGGATCTAGTGGGAAATCTCTGTGTATATGTCTTTTATGTGTTATGCTCTCGCATTTTTATTTTTCCTATGATTTAGAATTCGTATGCAGGTAATTTCTGTACGAGGTTAAGACCTACATTCTATTGATATTTGCTCAGTTTGTGAAGAAAACCATTCCACAGACAACTGCCCTTCTTTTCATGGACTAAAAGTTGTATAGCAAAGAGCTGAAGGGGTCACTGAGTAGCCCTATAACATAAAACAAAGGAGACCTCATGTGCCTAGGCCATACCAACAGGGCATGCAATGGTCACCCCATGCATGTTACAACCCGAGCTAGACCACATACATACCTTCTTGGGGACCCCCTGGTCCACACCTCCTCCTTGGTCCTTTGCATCTCAATATCATTCCCAGCCAACCAACCAGTCATTTCAACCATATGCTCTACTACAACCTCAGTGGAATGCACCGCCCTAGGGCTGGAGGCCCTAGTACAACAATGTTCCTGCTTTATTGCCTTCACCACCTTCCAAACCACAACTGTTACACTCTACTCGACCTAAACAACCCAGATGCTTGCCCAGCCAGATCCGAACACGGACAATAGACAGGAACAACAAGTATACAATGGAGAAACATCATATCCAGCTTATGCTGTGGAGATCCAGGATATTAGCCTAACGTCTGAGAGAGTTCTCCTAGATAACCAACCACCACCTAGGGAGGTTGAAGAAGAAAAAGAGGAAAGAATTCTTAAAGTAAATCCACCCTTTCTTGAGAGATTAACTCAACCACTCCATCCTACCCCAAAAGAGACTGAACTTCTGGGATAATAAAAAAACCTATGTGTCAAGATTCCACTTCTCCAAACCATCAATGATGTACCTATTTACAAAAAGTTGATTATGGAGAAGTGTTTCAAGCATCCACAAATGAAAAAAAGAGATGCCCCTACCATTAATGTCATTTGGCAATTATCTGACTTAATGCTAGGGTAGGTAATATGTCAAAAGTATTTGGACCTGGAAATCCCTATAGTAGATGTGCACATTAATGGTGCCATTGTCCCACATAGTTTGATCGATCTTGGGGCTGCCATTAATGTGATGACCAAAGACACCATGATCAAGCTCAACCTCCAAGGTTCATTGAGAAAGACCACAACAGTCCTACAACTTGTAGATTGCTCCAAAGTGACCTCTGAGGGGATTGTGGAGGATGTGATGGTCTCCATTGACTATTGGGAGTACCCTGTAGATTTCCTAGTTCTACGGCCTAAGGCTAAGCTTACTGGTTACCCTCTCATCCTTGGGAGGCCCTAGTTGGCCACTGTTGATTCTTACATCAGCTGTAGAGCTGGGAATATGACCATCAATAATGGAGATATGACCAAGCAGTTAGTCCTATACCATCCTGCTCAGCCATCTCTATAACATGATTTACCTTTATGGCTAGAAGAGGAGGAAGAAGATCAAGTTTATACTACCCAACTATATACCATAGAAACAACCATGGGAGGAGGACAACAAGATGAAGATGACTTGATTGAACACCTACTCCAAAGTCCAACTCCTGATAAATTGTCCCTAGAAGAAGTAGTAAAGGAATCCCGTAACAACCATCAAATTGATTTGTACTTGGCTGATTCCAACCCACTCCTTATCAAAACCATAGAATTCTTCCCTGAGAGAACTTTGAAAATTAATCCATCTCTTTCTATTCTCCAAGAGGAGAAGTTGTGCAACATGTTAAATGAAAATCTAGATGCCTTCACTTGGAGTTACAAAGAAATGAAGGGAGTACACCCCTCAGTGTGTACTCACCATAGATATATCAAGGAAGGTTGCAAGCCAATTCGATAACCCCAAAGGAGGATGAATCTAGCTCTTAAATATATAGTGAAAGAAGAACTGCAAAAATTGCAAGATTCATGATTCATTTATCCTACCTCTAACAGTGAGTGGGTCTCTCCTTTGGCATTAGTTCCCAAGAAAAATTGTAATTGGAGGATTTGTGTCGATTACAGGGATTTGAACAAAGCCACAAAGGAGGACCATTTCCCTCTACCTTTCATCGACCAGGTGCTAGATGGCCTAGCAGGGAATTTTTTAATCTTTCCTAGATGGATTCAATGGGTACAATCAAATCTAGATTAGCCCGAAAGACCAGGATAAAACCACCGTCACTCATCCTTAGGGTAATTTTTCCTATAGGGTCCTTCATTTTGGCCTATGAAACGCTCTTGCCACTTTCCAGAGAGAAGTCCTGAGTATCTTTATTTAGTTGGTCCACGATGCGGTAGAAATCTATATGGATGATTTCACACCTTATGAGGGTGATTTCGAGGAGGCTTTGTCTAACTTAGGTAAGGTACTACACAAATACATTGAAATGAACTTGTCTCTCAGTCCTAAAAATGTGAATTCTTGATGACTACAGGGACCATGTTGGGTCATTCAATATCTCAGCAAGGACTGCAAGTGGAACCCAACAAAATACCTATCATCCAAAGGGTCCCACCTTCTCGAAAGTAGAGAAATTTCAGAAGTTTCCTAGGATTAGTTAGATACTGCTGAAGGTTCGTAAAGGACTTCAACAAGTTGTCCTTTGCTTTATTTGGGTTGTTGGCCAAGGCCTCTGAGTTTATATGGTCAATAAGCTATCAAGAGGCTTTGGACATCCTTAAGAACAAGTTAACCACTGGCCTGATTCTCTGAGGCCCAAATTGGGCCCTTCGTTTTCATATTCATGTTGATCCCTCACACAAAGCCATAGGATTAGTCCTAGGTCAGATAGATGAAAGTTTTCCTTATGCCATTTACTTTATCAGTAAGAATTTGCCAAAGGCCGAACTAAACTACACATTCACCCAAAAGGAGCTCATGGTTGTTGTGCATTCATTGAAAAAATTTGGGCTTTATATTATAGGCTATAAAATATTTGTCCATACTGACCATGCTGCAATAAAATATTTAATGAATAAATCCAATGTGAATGCTCGTATTATAATATAGTTTCTTTTATTATAATAGTTTGATCTAACTATTGTTGATAAGCCTGGTAAGGAAAATGTTGTTGTAGACATTTTGTCTATATTAAATTTTCCTGTAGGTGAGGAGGGAATGGTTGATGACCAGTTACTAGATGAGCACTTGTTGACCATTTTAGTTCTCTCTCCATGGTTTGTTGACATAGAAAACTAGTTGGTATCTGCACAGTTCCCACCGAACTTGTCCTCCAAAGAGAAAATAAATATTATAAGGATGAGCACCCCCTTCACTTGGATTAGGGGAAATCTCTTCAAACATGGCTGAAATCAAATATTGAGAAGGTGTGTCAGGGAGGAAGAAGTCTTTGACATCCTTCTCTCCTATCATGATGGGCCTTGTGGAGGTCACTTTGTAGCAAAGAGGAAATTATTCAAAGTGTTACAAGCAGGTTATTATTGGCCCACTCTTCATCAAGATGTCGAAAGATAGACTAGTTAGTGTGATTGGTGCCAAAGGATGGGAAATCCTACTCCAAGGGATGAAATGTCTCTCCAGCCTCAAGTGACTTTCGAGCCATTTGACAAGTGAGGCATGGAAATCATTAGACATATTTACCCTCCTTGCAAAAAAAAACAATACATAATTGTGTGTACTGACTATCTGACTAAGTGGGTTGAAACCAAGGAAATTAAGGCAACAACATAGGAGAAGGTGGCTAAGTTCTTAAGGGAGAATGTATTTTACAAATTTGGGTACCCTAAAGAATTGGTCACTGATCAAGGCAACCAGTTTATCTCCAACATGATTAAAGACTTTCTCAGCCCAAATAAGATCAAGCATAGGACCTCCACTCCCTATCACCCACAAGCTAATGGGCAAGTGGAGGTGACTAACACAATGTTTAATGACATCTTGACCAAAGTGGTTAACAAACGCAGGAAATATTGCACAGATAGACTAGTTGAGGCCACTTCGGCCTATAATACCACCTGGAAGACCACCACTAGATTCACACCCTATGAGTTGGTCTATGGGAAAAAAGCCCTATTTTCCATTGAGTTTGAGTATAACACATTTTGGATGGTAGCCCAACTACATCTAGATCTCAGCAGTGCACAAAAAGAGAGATTGTTGTAGTTAAATGGTTTAGATGAGTTCAAAATATAGGCCCTCCTACACACATAGGTAACCCAACTTCAGAGGAAGATATGGCATGATAAGAACATCAAGGATAATTAATTTCAAGAAGGTGATTGGGCCTTCTTATATGATTCCAGATACAAAGACTTTAAGGGCAAGTTAAGGACAAGATGAATAGGACCTTATGTTATAGAAAGATGTCATGATAATTGTTCAATGCATATCAGAACCATATATGAAGAGGCATTTCCTTTGCTTGATAATGGACACTGACTAAAATTTTACAAAAGACCAGTATCAAAGCAAGAGTTCATTGATGGTATCAATAAAACAGTGATAATGGTGGAGCAAGTTTTAGCTCTTGCTTCACTAAATCATTGAGAGCGAAAAAAAAGAAAAATAAGGACTTTGGTGAAAACCTCCATGAGGTGCCTGAGTCCCATTATTAGGTTGAAAACCTCTTGGAGCGGCCCAATGGTTTAAGTAAAAAAAGAAAAAAAAATGAAATAAAAGGATACCTGGGTGAAAACCTCTCTTGAGGTGCCGAGGTTAAACATCTAGGATAAAAACCTCTCAGAGGCAACCTAGTTGTTTTCAAAACAAAAAGAAGAGAGAGAAAAAAAATCATGAAAATGTCTATTTGCAGGTCAACAAGGAGGACAATCAGAGAACAGAGGAACAAAAGGAGACCTATTTCACTTACATTTTTATTTTTCCACTCATTGCCATTCATCACTCCACCATTTTTGTCATTTTTTCACTCGTTTGCTTCAATTTACAAGGGGAATATGTTTTCTACAGGATCCCCTCTAAGCCTACAAGATCCCCTAAAAACATATAGGATGATCCTGTAGGAATTATAGTGGCTCGAGAATCCTACAGGAAGTGACCCTAGGGAAAAAAATGACTTGGTATGTCAAAGAAATAACACCCCTACATCACCATTTCAATACCATACCTATGACCACTTTCATCACTCATGCAATCACCATAAAAAAAAAAAAACAGTTTAATATATATATATATTATATATATATATATATATAGATATATAGATATATAGATATATCTTTCACATTATTGAAGAAAAAAAATAATGAAATAGAGAGCAGAAGGGAGTAGCACCTGAGTATGTCCCATTTCTCCACACTCCTAGTCTTCCTCTCAATCCATGTCACCATCCTCAAAATCCCAGCAGAGTATATGATTACAAGTTCTGAGGGAGAATCAGGTACAGGACATCTTGTAGGAAATCCTGTAGCAGTCTATCCCATAAAATACAAGTCATGAGTTGTAGCAAGTTTCCAGCATGAAGATCCTAGGGTAAAAGGAGCTCCAAAGCAGCAACAACACCATCATCTTCAACATTAGGTACCTACACATAAAAGGATTCATCAGAGAGCAATAAAAGGGAAGGATGAAAATAGCATGCAACCAACACACAACAAGAACCTCTGGTCTTCAAAAACTGCAACAAGGTATTAGCACCACAGGTAAGTATCTTGATCACTCTCTCATTTGCATAATGTAGTCAAAATATGTAAGGTTACGAGTAGGTTGGTTTATAAGAAAAAGGTGGCTAGTTAACTTGGCCATTTTTGTTCAGTCAGCGAGGATAAAATAGTTAGTCCTCCCACACGTGGCAACAGTGAAGTCAAAAAGGGAGAAGAGAAGGACAAAAATAGTCATGTCTATGGAGGCATGAAATAGTAGTTGATTATGAGTAGAGGGAAATGATGAGGTGGTAGTGAGGACAAATGGTCCAAAAATAGAAAACATACCTTCATTGCTGGCACACCACCTCACATAACTCGGCCACAAGAATAAATACTCATTGATCCCCATGCACTCATGCATGCATTTCCTTGAGGCTCACTCTAGCAAAAGTCACTCTCATACCCAGGCAACTTACAGAAGAGGAAAATTCCACCTGTCTCCTATGTAGGACTTCCTACATAATTGCACAGGAAATCCTACAGGATTGCATAGGAAACCTACAAGATATAGATAGACCGTCTATAGGATTGGCCAAGAGAAGTTTTAGAGGGGAAAACATGGGGGTTGGCTACAACAAACACTATGAAGAGGTAGTCTCTATAATTCCTTCCCTTTTTCAAAGAGAATTGAACATAAAATCCCCTAGTAGTTAGTGAATCTGGCAGTTGTGTAAGGTAATTGTCTCCATAGTTCTTTCATTTATTTACTTTTGCATTCAAAAAAATTTGTCAACCATCTTAGCTCATCCAAATCCATCAACAAAATGACAGGGGGTTTTAATAGGAGGTAGCCCATTAATAATATGAGAATCCACCAACACCCTCAAGTGTTAGAAATCTTCACAAGACATAATTTGATGGGGTATTTTGAAAAATTAAGAGGGTATGATGATGAAGTGGGCAAAGATTTTTCTCTCTCCCTCATTCCAATGACTAGAATTCATGCCACTGTTGTAGCGAGAGGCCTCTCCATAGAGCTCAACCCTGAACTCATCAGCAGAATTACCACACTTCCCCTAGGAGTGCCTTGGAGAAAGGATGAGAAGGGAGATAGTTAGATTGTGAAGAAGAATTTATTTTTAGAGGGAGAAGAGCTCATTGTGGACAAAAATGGAGTAAGGAGAGAAAGCCTACCATACCCATGGAATGAGGTGAGCTACCACCTTATCAAATACATATCATGTGAGGGTAGGTATAGTGTGTTTTATGGGTATCATTTTAGGCTTCTTGAAGAGTTAAGGTTTGGAGAAGAAACACCTCCTCACCACAAGCTCAACATACCATACTTCCTTGTGTAATCAATGATAGGCACAAGCATAAAAGTGCAAGAGGGATATCGCCAAGAGTTAGCCCACCATGGGTTAGTTAGAATCATCATAGAAGATGCCCTCCACAACCTAAAAATTCCTATCCAATGGTAAATATTCATAGACATGTAGATATAGGAGGATATCAAAGACCTCACGTATGACATTAGTCCTATTGTCACTGAAAAGGATAAGGAAGAAACTGAATATGAGACAGATGAGGAACAAGAAGAGGAAACAACAACAGAGGCATGGGATGTTAGGGAGGCCACTAGAGCTATGAAGGACATGGATATTGATCGAGTTGCTCAGAGGATCACCAAAACGTTTAGTAGGGGGGTGATGATGAGCCTCATCCTTGGGTAATTATATGTTGCATGTGGAACATGATTATTTAGAGTTCTTTGTTTCAGCCAAATGTATACCCCAAGAAGTTTGTACACCCCTCCAAGCGGGGTACGGGTGGACTTTCCACCCCCCCCACTCCCCCCCCCCGCGGGGGTTCGAGGGGGTCAATACGACCTGCCTGGGAGGTCTGGGGGCCAGCGGTCCCTCGACGAGGGTTTAAGGGGCAGCACCCTCGAAGCTACAAATAGATGTAAAATTTCCTTGTAAAAGTATAGTAATTTTTAGTCAATCTCAGCCATTCATTAGGCGATGATATGATGGTAGAACTTATGTTTAGTTTAGGGTTTTTTGCCCTAAAAGGAAACCCCTCTCTTTTGTATGAGGGCATTATATTAAGGCTATGTAATAGATGTGTATTCTTTGAGCGAGAAGCAAAGAGGTGAGACTATGAGAGAAAACATAGGATATTACAGTGGATCTATTGTAGGTTGTGTCTCTTCATTTTAGTGGATAATAGAAAGGAAGGACTGGCTGTTCGGGGTGGACGTAGCCCAAACTAGGTGAACCACGTATATCTGTGTCTCTCTATTTTTATGTGTTTTCTGTGTTTATATTTTTGCAATATTTTATGTGCTCCATTGCTCTATAATATATAATTTTGTAACAATTGGTATCAGAGCCGAAGGTCTATTTGGCTGATAAACTCACAGGAAAGAATGGTTCTTGGTTCGAGTGGGAGCAATGGGGGAAGATGGTAAGTTTAGGGTCAAGAAATTTAATGACCAAAACTTGTCGCTGTGGAAGATGCAGATGGAAGATTATTTGTACCAAAAAGATCTGTACCTACCATTGGGCGGAAAAACAAAGATGCTGACGAGTATGACAGATGAAGAATGGAACCTTCTCGATAGAAAGGCACTCCGAATAGTACGATTGCGCCTCACAGCATGAGTCACCTTCAATATTTCGAAGGAAACAATGATAGGGGGTTTGATTAAGGTGTTGGAGAAACTATATGAAAAACCCTCAACCTCAAACAAGGTATTTCTTATGAAACGGTTATTTAATATGAAGATGTTGGAAGGTGGATCTGTTGCAAACCATTTAAATGATTTTAATATTATTACAAGTCAGTTATGTTCTGTAGGGGTAAAATTTGATGATGAAGTTAGCACTCTGTTATTTTGTGCTCATTGCCAGAAAGTTGGAATGGTGTAGTAATGGCCATTAGTAACTCTATTTCTGGATCTAGTACTTTAAAATTTGGTGATGTTGTCGGTGCTATCCTTAGCGAGGAAATGCAATGGAAAAGCTCCAGTGAGACATCGGGTAATGTTTTGAGCGCCAAGTATAGGGGAAGAAAAATGGAAAGAGGAAAGAGTTCAGGATATCGCAATAAATCAAGGAAAGTTAGATCCAAATCTAGATCGGGGGTAGTGTGCTGGAAATGTTGAAAGAAAGGACACCTAAAGAAAGATTGTCGATCTTGGAAGGGAGAAGAAGGAGATGGATAACAAGAAAACAATCATGAAACAAATGTGATAGGTGAGGTGTTATAAGATGCTTTCATTCTTTCTTTCAAAAATATCACCGATTCCTGGGTGGTAGATTCAGGGGCCTCATTCCATGCAACACCTAATAAGAAATACTTTCATGACTATGTTCAAGGAGATTTTGAACAAGTTTGTTTGGGTGATGATAAACCCTGTAAAATTGTTGGAATGGGTAAGGTTCTTGTAAAACAACAGAATGGAAACCAATGGATACTAAAGGAGGTAGTACATGTTCCACATCTAAAGAAAAACCTAATTTCAACAGGGCAGTTAGGCGGTGAAGGTTGTGTGACAACTTTCACAGATAAAGCTTTGAAGGTTACCAAAGGAGCCCTGGTAATAGAAAAAGGTGAAAAGGTTGATACATAGTATTTATGTAATGGTATTTCTAACTCTGTTAATGCTTTAACTTCCAAAGGAGCAGATGCAACATTATGGCATCATAGGCTCAGACACATGAGTGAAAAGGGGATGAAGATTCTTCACTAAAGGAATTTGTTGTCGGGTTTAAAGAATGTTTATTTGGACTTTTGTGAGAATTGCATTTATGGAAAATAGAAGAGAGTAAAATTTCTCAGAGTTGGGAAAGAAAAGCTGAGTGAAAAATTAGAGCTTGTGCATATAGATGTATGGGGACCTACTCAAGTATCATCTCTCAGTGGCTCTCGTTATTATGTTACTTTTATTGATGATGCAACTAGAGAAACTTATATTTATTGTATTAAGAATAAATCTAATGTATTTGATACTTTCAAGAAATGGAAAGCCTTGCTTGAGATTGAGACAAGAAAGAAATTGAAGTGTCTCAGATCAAACAATGGAGGTGAATATTGCAGCAAAGAGTTTGATAGGTACTGTTCAGAGCATGGAATTAATAGAGAGAAGACAGTTCCAAGAACACCACAAGAAAATGGTGTGTCAGAAAGGATGAATAGAAAAATCATGGAGCATGCAAGGTGGGTGAGATTACATGCAGGATTGCCTTTACAATTTTGGGAAAATGCTATAGACACTGCTATTTATCTAATAAATAGAGGGCCTTCAAGTTCCCTGGATGATGGTGTTCTAGAGGAAGCATGGATAGGTAAAAATGTAAACTACTCATTTTTAAAGCCTTTTGGTTGCGAAGCCATTGTCCATATTATTACGAAAATCACAAAATCATTAGGGGTAGAGATGTAATATTCAATGAAAAGATCTTGTATAAGAATCAGTTGCAAGAAAAGAAATAGGAAAAAGAAAACAAGGAATACGCAATTCTTGATGAGATCATAGAAAAAGTAAAGGTGTCTGAAAATAATAATAATCAACAACCACAACAACAACAACCACCACAATAGCAACAGGCACCCAAAACACCTGAAAGTGGTGTTAGAAGATCTACCAAGGTAAGTATACCCCCTAAATGATACTCTCCTTCATTATATTATTTATTGTTGACTAATTTTGGTGAACCCGAATGTTATGAAGAAGAGATGGACTCCTTAATGCATAACTAGACTTTGACTTAGTCAGGTTGCCTGGAAAAAAGACTACATTGAAGAATAAATGGGTTTACAGGCTGAAGGAAGAAGATGGAGGAAAAAAAAGGTACAAAGCTAGACTTGTGGTGAAGGGGTTTGCACAGAAGAAAGGTATTGATTTTTATGAAATATTTTCTCTTCTTGTTAAAATGACTTCAATCAGAACTATTTTAAGTCTAGTAGCAATTGAAGATTTGCATCTTGAGCAATTAGATGTAACGACAGACTTTCTCCATGGGGATTTGGAGGAAGAGATATATATGTAGAAGCCACAAGGATATGAGGTAAAAGGGAAGGAGAAACTAGTGTGCAGGTTGAAGAAGAGCTTGTATGGCTTAAAACAGGCTCCAAGGTAGTGGTTTATAAAATTTGACAAGTTTATGTCTAAACAAGGTTATACTAGATGTCACTCTAATCATTTTGTTTATTTGAAAAAGAAAAATGATGGTAGCTATATTATATTGTTATTATATGTAGATGACATTCTTGTTGCAGGGTCTAACATGCAGGAAATAAATGTGCTCAAAAGAAAATTGGCAAATTCATTTGCAATGAAGGATTTGCAAGCTACAAAACAAATCCTTGGTATGAGAATAACTAAAGACAGGAAAAATCACAAATTAACATTGTCTCGAAATGAGTACATACAAAAGGTGTTGAAAAGATTTAATATGCACAATGCAAAACTAGTTAGTACACCTTTTGCTAGCCATTTCAAACTTAGTAAGGAAATGTGTCCAAAGACCCAAGAAGACATGGATTATATGTCTCAAGTTCCATATGCATCAGCAGTTGGAAGCTTAATGTATGCAATGGTCTGCACAAGGCTTGATATTGCACATGCATTGGGAGTTTTAAGTAGGTACATGAACAATCCAGGAAATGAACATTGGATGGCAGTGAAATGGATTCTCAGATATTTGAAAGGTACCACGAATCAAGCATTATGCTTTGGTGGTTCAAACATTTCTCTACAGGGATATGTTGATGCAGATATGGCAGGTGACAGAGATAATAGAAGGAGCACTACAAGATATGTATTTACTGTAGGTGGAACAACTGTTAGTTGAGTTTCAAAAATCCAAAGTGTTGTTGCACTTTCAACAACAGAAGCAGAGTATGTTGCTGCTACAGAGGCTAGTAAAGAAATGATTTGGTTACAAAGGTTTATGGGTGAATTGGGTAAGGAGCATGATATGGGCGTGTTATACAGCGATAACCAAAGTGCCATTCATCTTGCAAAGAACTCAACATTTCATTCTAGGACTAAACACATATAGCTTAAGTACCATTTCATACGATCAGTGTTGGAAGATGGAGAGTTGAAGCTGGAAAAGATACACACTAGCCAGAATTCTGCAGATATGCTAACAAAAGTTGTAACCAAGGAGAAACTGAGAATATGCTTAGTTTCAATTGGTCTTCAAGGATGACGATGAAGATGAGAAATAGCCAGATCCAAAGAGGAGTCATTGTCTAGCAAATGAAGTAGCGATGGAGTTGCTACAATCATTCTCCAAGTGGAAGATTGTTGTGTGTGGAGCATGATTATTCAGAGGTCTTTGTTTCAGCCGGATGTATACTCCAGGAAGTTTGTACACCCCTCCACGTGGGGGGGTGCAAGGGGGACTTGTCCCCCCCATGGGGGTTCGAAACGACCGATCCCCCCTGGCTGGGGGGTCCCGGGGCTAGGGGGCAGCGCCCCCAAAGCTAAAAGCAGATGTAAAATTTCCTTGTAATAGTATAGTAATTTCTAGTCAATTTGGGTCGTTTATTAGGTGAATGATCTAATTGTAGAACTTATGTTTAGTTTAAGGTTTTTTTTCCCTAGAAGGAAACCCCTCTCTTTGTATGAGGGCATTGTATTTTGAGGCTATGTAATAGATGTGTATTCTCTAAGCGAGAAGCAGAGAGGTGAGACTGTGAGAGAAAACAGAGGATATTACAGTGGATTTGCTGTAGGTTGTCTCTCTTCATTTTGCTGGATAATAGAAAGGAAGGACTGGCTGTTCGGGGTGGACGTAGCCCAAACTGGGTGAACCACGTATATCTGTGTCTCTCTTGTTTTATGCGTTTTCTATGTTTATATTTTTGCAATATTTTATGTGTTCCATTGCTTCGTAATATATAATATTTAAACAATTTTCTCCTCCTTATATAGTTTTAGGCCTTTCTCAATACCATGGACCAAAAACCTTAGGACCAATACCTTGGATCAAATACCTAGGGTCAATACCATGGACCAAATACCATGGACCAAAGACTTAGTTTTCCAACATGTACGTGCTTTCCCTCTTGTGAAAGTGTGTGTACGTGATACGCTCTTTTTTGTGTGTGTTAAACTACGTGTATATGCTCTTTTGTCAAGGTGAACCTGTGTATACCTCTTTTTCTTCATTTTTTGTATTCTCATAATTAATTCTTTGCTATTGACCTGCTGCACTGTGATCTGTCATCTGAGTGAGTTGCCATCAAGGACAACACCTGTATCATAATGCCAACAATCTCCCCCTTTGGACTTGATGGCAACAACAACACCAAGTCACTCCCTCCCTTTGACATCAAGGGCAAAGGGCATACCAAGATATTCTCTCCCTTTGATATACATTATGCTGTCCATACTCCCCCTGAGTACATGCTGAAATCTTTGATTGAGCTCCCCCTTTGTACATGCTAAGATGTACCAATCCGTCCATGCTCCCCCTGAGCACATGCAGAGTCTGCAAAAAATATTTTTCAAAAAAATAACATGACTCTACAACTCAACTAAGTGAGTATGACCTTCCTATCACCAATGACTCATACATACATCAATCTCCCAACCAAGTGGGAAACACCATTTTTGACTCATCCACCCAACCAAGTGGGGATATACCAAATGTTTATACATGACTGAAATATAAATTACTACATCATCTTTCCCATGCAAAGTGGGGTTACAAATTAGGTCTTTGCATGACCTTTACATCGAATGATATACATGACTTTTATAACAAAGACCAGCAATCTAAACAAGACCATGATAGTCATAAGCTACTATCATACACCATATATGATCCGCACCATAAGCATCCAGACCTGTAACCTGCAATACCATTCTCTTGGCCAACCAACAATAATATGCCACTTAAGTGATCATCCATGAATATGATATGAATACCAACAATGTGACCCCAAGTTAGCAAGATGTATCATTTAGTCACATAAGAATCATCACCAAAGACTTTAAACCATAATTCCAACAATGCATTATTCGAAGCATATGCGCCCCTTGAACTTGTTCCATCTATTCACTGTCAGATCTGATCATGCATATATCAGCAAGAAGTATCAAGGCATCATCATCAATCAGATATACATCAAGTTATCTTGTGAAGATCAAAAGCACTTCTAAATAACATCTTGTGAGTACCAACACATTTCCACACATCATTAGTAGATAGTAACCATCATAAAACACAACAAATAATTGACTGAACCATATCAAACTAACATATATGCGACTGTGCAGCTTCGAACTTGCATATATACGCGACTTGTCTTTATGAAACTTGCGTATGAGATTTAGAACAATGAGGTTTCACACTTTCAGCTCCCCCTGAGTCTGTTATGTCTGTACACTGTGCCATGCCACATTTTTCTGGCTGTACTTCCTTCTTCTTCCATATCTTCAACTGTGATGATGTTTTCTCCTTTTCGTATGGTGCCCAAAACATTCTCTTGCATTCCTTTGCTATATGTCCAAGCTTGTTACATGCATAACATCTTACATGTTTCATATTCTTTCTGTAGCAGCCAATGGCTTTGTGACCAAACATATTGCAAGAAAAACAATATCCCTTAAAGTACATGGAACTTGATGATATTTCTGTGCGATGGCCTTGAACCATTCTATTTCTGCATCTCGCTGCAACATGTCCAAGATTATGACAAACATAACACTCAACATTATTCATCTGAGAAAATAACCGACTATCACTTCCATAGTTTGGAGTAAAATGTTTTCTTTAAAGGATTTCTTTCCTTGGTTGTTGATGGGGTTGACCTCTTATCTCCTTGTTGAGCATTTCAGATTTTACATTAGAGTTCTTTGCCTCAACTTGTGAGCTAGATTCACCTTCAACATATTCATGAAAACCAAGACCAGCTTTGATGGTAGGAGACCTTTGACTACTAACAATATTATCCAAAATATTAGTACTATCTTGAAATCGTAACAATTTATCCTTTTCTTCTAATATACATTTTAAGATATTTACCTCAACCTGATGTTGTTCTTCCTTTTCCAGATGTTGCTTCTTCAAGATTTCTTCAGCCTTTCTTCCTTCTTCCACTTGTTGTCTTAATTTGAGAATCTCATTTTATTGTTCTTTATCTGCTTGAGGTAGTTCTTCATTTTGATTATTTTTTAATGATATCACTTCATCCTGCAACATTTGACATACTTTGAAGGCACACTCCAGCTGAGCTTTTAATCTAGTAACTTCTTTGAGGGCACTCTCCCTTTTGTTAAATAGATCTTGTTGATCTCTGATTTTATCTGATGCTTCATTAGCTTGTTCATATTCAATCTGAGGTAGTTCAGAATCTGAATCCTTGCTTCCACCTAATGGCCAATTGTCTCTCCTGCTGTCACTGTTCCTTTAAGCTGTGTTCTTCTTCTGAGCTGCTTTCTTCTTTAGCTTCTTTCCCATTGTTTCTACATATCTCCTTCAAGCAATCAAGCTTCTACCAAAGGACTTGCTTTGATACCAATTGTTGGAAATAATACTGAGGGGGCGGGGGGGGGGTGAATCAGTGTTAGTCAAATCAACAATATTTTTCATTCCATACTTAAATTCATATACGCTACTTCAATTAAGGGAACTCTTGTGTACACACAACTGTGTTTAAGGCAACTAGCGTATATCCAACAAACTTATGATTCAGTTAATTCATCATATGTTGATCTTTAATCAGTGAATTAGTAATTCATTAACCATATAAATAGTAACCAGGTGCAGTAAAAACAAAATAGACCATCACACATAAGAAACACACATGAACACCAAGATTTAAGGTGAAAACCCAATGCAGGACAAAAACCACCTGCTGCTGTTTTCTTTTAATATAAGAAAAACTTGTTTATAATCTGGTACTGGCGCAGACTCATACCAGTATGCAGGCACCCAGGTGCAGAAGGCTACAACCTTCTCTTGTTCTCTAGCTTCTACTGGAAGGGAGCTACAACCCCCTAGCTCTTGTACGAGCCGATTTGTTTACTAGTACGTAGGCGCCGACCTATTGAAGGCTCCAACCTTCACTCGTTTTCTAGCTACTATTAGAAGGGAGCTCCAACCCCCTGGCTTTTGTACTAGCCGATATGTTTACCAATACGTAGGCACCAGCCTACGGAAGGCTACAACCTTCTCTCTTCCTCCAGGGACAACGTTTCATAAATTTTCATACTGGATACTCCTGGATCACAATACCATAATTTGAAGGCCAAGTTTCATCCAATTTTCATACTGGACCCATTAACAACATTGGAGCTCAAAATCAATAACCATTGCATTAACCAATCATTAAATACTCAATCATCAATCTCTGAATCACCCACAACTGAATCACTAAAGACCTGTCATCAAAACATAGTCACCAAAACACAGAGCATAACCTAGAACTCTGTAACAACCACTAGAACCATTTGCAAATTTAGATATCATATTTCATAATGTATACGCTACTCTGATGAGCCAAACCAACGTCTATATGCACTTTTACCAAAGCGAACCCGTGTACAAATCTGCAAATACTAACTTAAAAACTTCACAGCTATTTCAAAATTCAGTCATACCCAGATCATAACATTTGCAGAATAAAACATGCGTCAGTATTCAGATCTAGTCTATCCATGATCAAACCACATAATGATAATGCATTCCAAGCCTTAAGATCCTGATCCATCATCCATCATCATCATCATCCACATAGGTGCATCCTTAGTTCAGATCAAGCAAAGCATCACAAACCCATAACCTGCATACTGGTTCTCACACTTCATCAGATATTCAATCCTTGCACACCTTGGCCTAATAATTTTCTCCTCCTTATATAGTTTTAGGCCTTCTCAATACCATGGACCAAAACTACTTAGGACCAATACCTTGGACCAAATACCTAGGGTCAATACCTCAGACCAGATACCTTGGACCAATACCATGGATCAAAATATCATGGACCAAATACCACGGACCAAAGACTTAGTTTTCCAACATGTACGTGATTTCCCTCTTGTGAAAGTGTGTGTATATGTTATATGCTCTTTTTGTTCTATTAAACTACGTGTATATGCTCTTTTGTCAAGGTGAATCTGCGTATACCTCTTTTTCTTCATTCTTTGTAGTCTGATCATTAATTCTTTGCTATTGACCTGCTGCACTGTGATATGTCATCTGAGTGAGTTGCCATCAAGGAAAACACCTGTATCATAATTCCAACATATGCATATGAATCTCCGCTCACTTTGGTCACAGCCAACAGTACCACCTCCCCTCCCATAACTACTCCTTTCGATCTCCTCAATCAAGTCCTACCTTCGGATGAAGCTATCAGAGAAATCACGAGTTTAGAAGAGCAACCTTGGGAGGACTCTCACCATCGTGTTTCGATATATGATTCAGACACGATGCCTCTTCAAATCCTGTCATTTGATGCACCTGAAATTGTTTCCTCACCTTATACGGCTATCCAAACTTTGGACTCAGAGGGAAACATGGGCAATATTTCAAAGACATTGCTCATCGATATTTCTGTCAAGACAAGCATCAGGGAAAACATCCAGGCTGGAGCCTATTGCACTCCTAAGGAAATTTCAAGCTTCACTTGCCTTTTTAAGGAATTCCGCGATGTATTTGTTTGGTCTTACGAGGAAATGCTCGACATAGATCCGTCTATTGTCGATCATGAGATCAAGATATATGAAAATGCCATGCTCATCCGCCAAAGGCTTCGACCAGTCCACCCCCGCAAAACTGCAACCATCAAGAATGAGGTGGAAAAATTATTGCGTGTTGGTTTCGTCTACCGCATTCCCTTAACGGAATGGGTTTCCAATCTGGTTCCTGTCGATAAGAAATAAGGTACCATCCACGTATGTGTCGACTATCGGGACTTGAACGTTGCGTGTCTGAAGGATAATTATCCAACATTGTTGATCGACCAAATTATCGATAACTGTGTTGGTTCTGAATCGTTCTCATTCATGGATGGTTTCTTAGGTTACAACCAGATTGCCATAAAACCGGTAGACCAACACATAATCACCTTCATTTGCCCTTAGGGAATCTCTACCTATTGAAAACTCCCATTCGGTTTAAAGAATATTGGAGCAAAATTTCAAAGGGCCATCGAATACGCATTTCACGATATCAAACATATCATTCAAGCTTACTTGGATGACCTTGCAGCCCATTCCAAGAAGCGAGTGCAACACCTAGATCATTTACAAGCAATTTTTCTTAGGTGCTGGTTCTATAACATACGTCTGAATCCACACAAATGCGTTTTATTTGTTGAGTCTGGATGCTTACTTGGTTTCATTGTCTCCAAGTATGAGATTAGGGTTGATCCCGATAAGGTAAAGGCAATTACTCAATTGCCCGAACCACAATCCATTTTGCAGCTCCAAGGGGAAATAAAATTTATTACGACGATTCATCGTAATTATACTGAGTTAATGAAAGGCTTTATGCACCTACTTAAGAAGAGAGTGCCGTACCTATGGGATGATCAAGCTCAATGATCATTTGATGCCTTGAAAAAGGTGCTTATATTAGCCCCAATCCTTAGTTCTCCCAACTATGGGCGCAACTTTACTCTGTACTTGGTAGCCTCGCCATCCTCTCTAGTTATGGTCTTGGTTCAAACTCACGATGACCTAAGTGAGCATGTGATATATTATCTGTTGAAAGGCCTGTCTGGGCCCGAACTTAGATATTCAAATGTGGAAAAGCTGTCCTTTGTAGTTGTCTTTGTTGTCAACTGCTTCCGACATTACATACTGCTACAATAGATTACTGTCATTGCCTTGGAGAATCCCATGAGACACATTTTGTCTCGTCAAGTCATTGGAGGGAAATATTCCAAATAGATAGTAATCCTCCAACAATTTGATTTGGTTTTCACTGTTGCCAAGGCGAAAAATTCCTTAGTCTTTGCTGAAATTTTGTAGGATCTTCCCATTGTCGATTCTAATGAGATAGCCCATGATCCTCTCCTTGATGAAGATGTCTATCTTATCGACTCTATTGACCCTTGGTATGGTGACATTCTTGTCTACCTCCAAGTGCAACGTTTCCACCCTGAACTAACGTCAGGTGACCGTCGTCACATCTGCCACCAAGCACGACACTAGTTAGTGCTTAACGATATGTTATATCACTGTGGTGCTGATACAGTTATTCAATGCTGCTTCACTCATGAAGAGGCGGAACACATTTTAAATGACTGCCATGCTGGGGCATGTGGCGGTCATCTTTCTGGCATATCTACTGCTCAGAAAATTTTGTGCGGAAACTACTATTGGCCAACCTTGTTCAAATATTGTATCAAGGCTATCTGGCAGTGCCACCCTTGTCAAGTGTTTACAAAGAAAATGTGCGCTCCTGTGGCCCTACTACACCCGATTATCTCTATCGTCCCCTTTCCAAATGGGGGATAGATTTTGTCACTTGCAACCCCACTTCCTTTGTTGGACACAACTACATTATAGTAGCTATGGACTATTTCATGAAATGGGCCGAAGCCCTTCCCACTTTCCCAGCTGATGGAGGAACCACAACACTATTCCTATTCAATTAGGTCATCTGTTGCTTTGGTGTGCCCCCAAGATCATTACAGACCATGGGTCTCATTTTCAGAATCACATGATGTCTAAATTAACATCGTTGCTCGGTTTTCGCCAGGATCAATCATCCTCCTACTACCCCCAAGATAATGGCCAAGTAGAGGCCGTCAATGGCATCTTAAAGCCCATGATCCACAGGTTAGTAAGGAATCATAAAACCCAATGGCATCGAATGTTATATCCTGCGCTGTGGGCTTATCGAACTTCAGTAAAAACTGTTACATGCTTTACACCTTTTCAACTAGCTTATGGCCTGAAGCAATTTTATCAATCGAGTGTCAGATTCCTTCCTTACAAATCGCTGTTGAACTCTTGCTTGACACCATTGCCGAAGAAGAGCGCCTGCTATACCTAAATCAACTAGATGAAACCCATCGAGATGCCGAATTGGCACTCAAATCCCACAAGCACTGGGTCAAAGCCCAGTACGACAAAAAGGTCAGGCCTCGTTCTTACCGAGAGGGAAATCTTGTTTTACTCTACGATAAAAAACATGACCACTTGGGGGCAGGAATGCTTCAACCCTTATGGATCGGTCCATATGTCGTCATGAAAGCCCTCTCAAAAGGGGCATATGAACTTCAGGACTGGGAAGGAGTTCCACTCGTTGAGCCCCGAAATGGGCTCTATCTGAAAAAGTATTATGCCTAGTACTGCACTAGGCATGTGCTTTGTAATTTTATGTATTTATAATTTCTGTTTTTTTTTTATGTGACTATATTTTTTGGTATTTCTTGAAGTATCTATCTCATACATATTTCTCATTATTCAGATGTCTTCTTTACCCTTAGCATACGTAGGATACATGGATGGTGCTAATCATCACACACGACACATTGCATCAATTGCTTGGGTCATTTACACACCTAAGTTGGAACTGTTTTGTTCCGGGGGAGTCTTTCTTGGTACTGCCACCAAAGATATTGCTAAGTACATGTCCGTAATTTCACTTCTCATTGAAGCGTCATCAAGGGACATCTCCAATTTGGTGGTCAG
The DNA here is from genome assembly GCA_000404065.3 of Pinus taeda. NCBI lineage: Eukaryota > Viridiplantae > Streptophyta > Pinopsida > Pinales > Pinaceae > Pinus > Pinus taeda. The sequence continues at coordinate 62,219 of APFE030755434.1, forward strand.
GTTAGACTCTTATCTTGTTGTTATGAAATTGACAAATCATTATCATGTTCGTAATCTAATCTTGTTGCGTCATTATTTAAGGGTACGACTATTGGAACGTCAATTTGAGTTTATTACATATAAACACATTCCTTGAGAATTTAATACAATTGTTGATTCATTGGAAAACTATGTGTTAGATTGGCATCTATCTCATTCATTATATATACATGTATGAAAGTAAATATTTACACAGTTAAAAATTTACAAAAACACTTAAAAAACATTTACATCATAAAATACCAATATATATATATATATATATAATATAGAATTCAGTCTTTTACATCTGAAAATTTCCCAAAACTTGGGTGTTTTAAGTACAAAATCGATACTAAGCGTATCTATAAACACCCGCTGGCTATACCACACGTCTGCTAATAGAGCCTATTTATCATGAAAAGACAATATTTCTTTAGCTATCCTCCGAAGAGGAACCAAAAACCGCTCAGGAACACCAACTTTGTGTCGTTGCATATGAGCGGGATATCCCTCATAGGAATGGGGGGCACACCCATGCTCAAGCCCTCTATGTTCCTTAGAACCTCGCGAAGACTCTCAGCACCACCCCCGACTTTGGATAGTTGGCCTCCTCGCCTGCAGGTCGCACCGGTGCCACATCTGTGTCAAGCAAAAAGCTTCATGTCAGTACTTGTTCACCCATAAAATCAACAAAAACATAACATAAACATTCAAAAGCTTAAAAATACTTTAAGTACTCTCAAATAAACCTTATTACCTTGAGGCCCCCAGTTTGTACCAGGCGAAAAAATCAAGTGAGGATCACTTGTTAAGTCCATACCCTCGTAGGCATAGTCGTCCATCATCTCAATCTAACCACTGAGCCATTCGAAGAAATCCTCTTCGAAAAAATGCTGGATGGGTCCTCCTCCTGTGTGAGGATTGAGCGATGCCCATAGCCTCTATCTAGGCTCCCTCAGATCGAGGGGACCTAAGCTCATCCGTGGGGACATAGTTGGCACCCTCTCAAGTATGAAGGAGACAATGAGAGTGTCGTACCCAAAACTTTATTGGGTTCGGGTTTTACATGTAGTCAACTTTGCCTTCAACTCACGAAGCACTGCGTCGCACCATTTGAAGATCTGCGGCTAGACACAGTCAACTGCAAGCAATAGTTGGTCCTTTGTCACAACATGGGGACTTTTAGACTGTAATATCCCTCCCTTAATAAATAATAATAACTAATAAAAATAATCACAAAATAAAATTAATAATAAAAATAATGAATACTTAATAAATAATAAATAATAAAGAATATAAATAAATCACTTGATAATAAATAATAAAGATAAAATGATAAATGATATTAAAATTATATAAAAAGAAATAAGTAATAAAAATAAAAATAAAAATAGTAATAACCATATTTAAGAAATAAAAGAAGGAAATTATCAAAAAAAGAAGGGCGTGCATGTGGTTTCCCTTCCAAGGGACACATGGAGGGTGTGCATGTGGTTTCCCTTCCAAGGGACACGTGGAGGGTGTGCATGTGGTTCCCTTCCAAGGCTTTGTTCTATTTAATGAATGGTGAGGAGGATGAGAGGGGTTCCATCATTCAGAGGTTCTACCTTGCATTCTCTTGGGAGAATGGTATACCAAGACTTAGCAATACTGGTAGTAGTCGTTGATTGAGGGCTCGGGGGTGGCCAGTTGTAGCAGAATCCTGCGCAATTGAGCCTACGGTTGGGAGGAGAGTCGTCCCCAAAACCCTGTTGCGGTAAGCCTATTTCTACCACAAGTAACCTCAGGTAAGCGTTTAAATTTTAACAGTTAATAAGTTAATTAGATATGTCGTATTTTGGGCTATTACATTGGTATCAGAGGCAAGTTTAATCCTTAGGCCTATGGGCCATTCTGGAAATTTACTTTGTTGGAATTTTTAACTTGACTGATTTTTAAGTTACAGGTTGATTACTTCCAGGAGGCGACATATTTTTGTGAATTGGTAAATTATTCAATTTTCAGTATATTTAGGCTAGTCACTTTGTTTTCAGTGTTGCTTCCTAATTTAAAATCTGTAACTGATGCCGTAAAAACGCGTTCCAGTGATTTAGGAATTTCACGTTACTTATATTCCAGAGCTTTTTGTTTTCTTTTTAAGAATTATATTTAGGATTTCTTATTAAAAATCTTGTTGAAAATATTCCATGTCTGGGTTTTTGGGGTTTGTGGGTAATCACTGTTCTTTCAATTCCTCATCGGTGAAAGTGCTGAACGGACCTGCTATATTTTTGAGGGTTTGAAGTTTTTCTATTTCCTTTTTTTGTTCAGTTAGAATGCCATTTATTCATGTTCATTTGGATTTCTGTCTGTCGTAATGTTCCGGTTGTATTGCTAAAATTTTCGTTTTAAATCTGAACTCTGTATTTCTAAAGCTGGGTTAGAGATGATTTGTATTCTCCTCTCTAATGCCGAGATAGAGATACTTTAGATTTGTACTCTGTCTCTATATTCAGTATTTCTAATGCTGATCTGCCGGTCTATGTAACAAATATCTCTAAAACAGAGTTGGGAATATTGTAATTATTTACTTGTATCTCTGACGCTAAGTTGGGGATTTAATAAATATGTATTCAACATTGCTGATATTTTAAATTTGTATCCTGCATCTCTAATGCTGAGCTGGGCATATTTAAAATCTTTACTCTGCATCTATAATTCTGGGCTGTGGATGATTTAAATCTACCTTTCTAATGCTTAGATGTGGATATTGTTAATCTGTACCATGTCGCTAATGCTGATATATGGATGTTTTTCTAATGCTGAGTTGTACTTATTCTAAATCTGTGCTCTCCATCACTAAAGCTGAGTTATTATTTTAAATACTTAGGCTGCGTCTCTAATACGAGTTGTGGTTATTTTAAATATGTATCACTAAATCTGAGCAGGGTATATTTAAAATCTTTACTCCGAATTTCTGCCGAGTTGTAGATGTTTAACTCTACTCTGTACCTCTTCTGAGTTGAGATTATTGCAAGTATGTTCTCTGTATCTCTGCTGTTGAGATATTCTAAATCTGTACTATTTGCGCTGCTGCTGAGATATTTGAAGTCTATTTAGTATCTCTCCTGCTGAAATATTTGAAGTCTGTACTCTCTCGAAAGTGGACCCTAATGTTCAGATTTTTTTGAAGTCTGAAAAGTATTTGCGAAGCTGGAAAAGCATATGGTAGATATGTTCTCAAACATGGGTTACATTTGCTCAAAATCTGTTCAAATCTAAAAAAAATGGGTTTAGAGGTTTTGTTCACATAAATTGTATTATGGAATGTAGGCCATGGTGACTGCTAAGTTGCTGATCAAATCTTTCTAGTCTAAAGATATGAAAGCCAGAGGAAAAAGAGTTGGCTACCCTGGAAATTACATCGTTCAGAGCCGATGCCCTAGAAATTAGATGTCTGAGAGTGGACGAAGGTTCTGACAAGGACATAATACATCAAATGGGTTTGCTGTCAATGCATTTCTAACCAAAGATCAGGTCGATT
>APFE030755434.1:80926-122124 GCA_000404065.3 Pinus taeda
TGAGCCTACGGTTGGGAGGAGAGTCGTCCCCAAAACCCTGTTGCGGTAAGCCTATTTCTACCACAAGTAAGCTCAGGTAAGCGTTTAAATTTAAAGTTAATAAGTTAATTAAATATTCGTATTTTGGGCTGTTACATAGCCCCCTTAAGTGCACAATCATCCATAAAATGGCCCTCATAGATCTGGATATAATCCTCTCTATAGGGACTCTGTTGCTAACAATTCCACTCTCAGGGATACAATAAGCTCGGACCATCTCTAAGGTGGATCGGGGATCAGGCCTACTACTGGTCAAGTTTGCCTATGCTCCTCTGCACGACAAACCTGTTAAGAAATATATATCATCTCCGTCAATAGCGAGCTCATGGTACCCGATCCGGAACACTTGTTCGTGTTCATCCCAACGCTGAATAATCCAGCTCAAAAGGTTCTCCTGAACTTTCATCAGGTCCAACTGTGCATACTTCATTAAACCACATCGGCGCAATGCAAGTATGAAAGCTGGATCATTTCGCATAAGCAATTCTTGTCGATCATGGGCTTGTTCTCTCCATAGACTAGTCATAATGGCTCAAAACTTGCACAAATCAACCCAAAAATCAGTACAAATGGGGCAAAAAGGCTCAAGAAGTCATTTCCTGGGGTTTTGGGGTGCACCCTCATTCACTAGTGCCCCCCTTAGTGGAAAACAAGGAGGATTAATGCCCTCCCCCAGGTCGTAAAGGGTGTTTAACGCTCCCTACAGCCCTGGAAGGGGACGTTAGGCACAATAAATGATCTAGGGCTCCCCAAATCTCTAAAAATCCACCCCAAAAGCAGCTAAAAAAGGTTGAATAATGCAAGATTAGGTTTTTTTCGTCTACCTAGGGCTAGCGACACATTGAATGGTCGCTCGGATCGCCCGCAATAGTCCGTGGAAAATCTGCTCCTCCTTAGCTCCAAAACACTCTCACAGCTCTAAAATGATACAAATGGTGAAACTGGAGGCTCAAGAACTCCCTTATAGTCACTTTGGAGACATGTTTTATCTTAATTGAAGTCATTAAAGTAGAAGTGGTCCATTTTCTATGATATTTGTCATGTGCCATGACCCCATATTGCCAAAAATTGCTCATGCTTTTGATGAAAGAACTTTCAGGGTTGAACGACATAAATGACCATGTTCGATTCTCAATGGGCACTTTATTTTATGGGATGTTCTATCACCCTTAAACTGAAAAATCCCTGAGTTTTTCATTGTCGGGCTCGTTAAACACTTACGACGACGGTCTGAGCAACTTTTTTTCTCTCTTTTTCTAACTCACTAAACTGAAAAAGATCGACTGAACATTCTTTTTTGGGACTTTTTTCTCGCTCATAAAATTGAAAAAACCTCGAGTCCCTTCTTCAGGCTTGTGAAAAACTTATGAAGAAGCTCCGAGCATTGTTTTTAGGAAGTTTTTCTCGCTCGTTAAATAAAAAACAACCCTGATTTTTAATCATCGGGCTCATTAAAAACCTACGACGACGATATGGACACTTTTGTTTTTGGGACTAATTCTTGCTCTTAAATTGAAAAATTCCCGAGTTTTTCCTTTCTTTAGGCTCATTAAATCTACGAAGAAGGAATGAGTAGTTATTTTCCCTCTTTTTCCTCACTCATTAAACTGAAAAACATACCTTGAGTTTTCTTCATTTGACTCGTTAAAATTCGATGAAGGTCTATTGAGTTTATCATCGCGTGACTCATTAAAATTTCATGAAAAATATCTAGTTTACTTCGTCTGCTTGTATTCGTAACAAAATAAGGCAAACATCTATTGAGCATAGGTTTCTTTTTATCTAGACTCAGTAGATTAACTTACGAAAAAGGAACCTTTTTAGGTATACTATTAAACCTTTGTCACACCAGTTAACAACTATGACAAAAGGACCACCCTGGAGTCGTTCTTTATGATCTTTTCAGACTCTCAAAATATGAAAAGAACACCAAGTTTCCTTGTCTGGACTCATTAAATTAAACATATGAGGAATGGAGTATATCTTTACGATATATTCAGACTTTTGAAACATGAAAAAACCAATGGTTTTGCATGTATGGACTGATTAAACTAATCAGATAGGGCATAGAGTCGCTCTTTTTATGATCCTTTTCAAACTCTTAAAACATGAAATGACTGATGAGTTTACTCGTCTGGACTCACTAAATTAATCAGATGGGGAAGTGGAAAATACAATTGCTTTGTGTTCAGTATTGTGAAAATATTTTTTTGGCAGCAGTTGCTCCCTTGAACATGGCACTCCCTCAGATAAACCTTCCTTGTGACGACCTCTCAATATGAACCTTACCATCCTATGAGTTTAGACTATATACCTCGATGTTCTTGCATCTCTGTATCCTAACACTCTTTGGTGTTCTTGAGTCTAGTGCTACATGGTTAAAGCCATTGTCGTGCCTTCTATTGTTCAAGGGAAAAACTTTATCTTCTGTTTCCTCCATCAAACCATCAAACATATCCTATCATCATGCCATTTGTTGCTTTGACCGAATGCTCAAAATATTCCTCAAAAAGCAATCATTCTTGCCCCATTTCGTGTTGACTTATGTAGGACACTTAATTGCCTACCTTTCGACATGTATCTTCCTATTGACTTCAACACTCTATCTAGGAAGAAGACCCAGAAACACTTCAGTGCCTTGTTACTTGCAGACATCAGTGGTAGGTCACCTTGTATTTGGTCAGGGGTTTTCATATTGGCTCTCGGTTAAACGATTCTATGAGTGTTCGATGACAAAAACATTATTCACACTCGCTAGATTGTACTGTGCATCTTGGAGACCATCACCATTATCGGTGGCCATCCTCGCGTTTGTTAATGGTCTCCATTATTGACTGGTAATCAAACGATTTCGTGCATGTTCGACCTGAATTCCTATATTCACATGTATCGATCTATGTTGTTACGATGAAGTAGAAATCAAGACCTTGGGTAGAGGCTTACATCACTCAACCTTGTTTCCTCTCCCAAGTTGTGTTTATTGTTTTTTGGAGACAACTCATTAGAATGATCATATTATGACACAGGGTCCGTACTTATCGGTGGCCAGCATCGTGATATCTCTTTATTGAGAAAATCACTCTGACATAGCTACTAAGCATGGGAATGCCTGAATCAGGACATAATTTTAGTTGTTATATATATGTGTGTTGTATCAGGTTTCTCATACCACCCAAAGCTCCGATCCTCTCTCTCTTTTTTCCAAAGAAAATGACAGTTAAATATAAAGTATTTCGGCCATCGTCGCAACATATGATCTCACACTTTAGGGGGCATCTATTATACATGAAAATTACCTCCTCACCAGCTCAAAGGAGAAAGACATGATGACAGAAGGACTGACCAAGTTCACAGGCCTAGTTGTCAAGCTAACGTTGTCTAGCCACTAGCAACCTGCTTTATAAATATTCCTAGCAAGGATAAGGGTGAGTTAGTGCCTAGGGTAACTCTGTCTGTTACCTCGGGAAGAGCGTTAGTGAACCTAAATGAGTTTCTATGGGTCAAGGGAACAAGTTGACTGAGAAATATCCCAAGATTCTCTCCTATGTTAGCTCACAAAAGCAGGGAAACATCAGAACTTGACCTGTTTGGATAAATTACTAATTCCTAATGGAGTATACAAATGGGAAAGAGCACAAAGGCATGGAAACATCACTGGTTTTTCCTAATGGAACTCATGAAGGACTTGGCAACCCTATCCTCATACTATATATGCAAGGCTAGGGCCATTGTGAAAGGGGTCGAACCATTTGAAAGGATTGCCTATTTGAATGTCGAGCATAGTCTCGGACTAAGGCATATGAAGAGGTTAAGAAGGGAGAGAGAGATAGGAGCTGGAGGGGTAAGGGAAGGCTGATACAACTGATGGTTGTAATCACTATTTTCTACATCAATATAGAATTGCAATTGTGTTGTTCACTCCGCGATGTTGGTAGTATGACTTGTTTATATGTTTATGCAATGTCGTTATTATGAGTGGCTTAGATACATGCAACTAGATATATTTATATGTTCATGCATTGTTTATCAAGGTTTTATGCTGTGATATTACGCTTGTCTTATCTATGTGCAGGTTTTTAGCTGGAGCTAGTTCAGGGGTCTTCTGCCTAGCTACATTGCGCTCTCCAGCAACACCACACTAAGAATTGAGGTAATAAGTTCTTCTCACTTTGATATCCATTTGTTAAGCATATATATGCATGCATATTTGTGACAACTGCAGCTAATCTTAAAGTTTGCCAAGGATCCTGGGAAGATCCTTGAGGGTTTCTACATCATCAAACACCCGTGCATTAATCCCTACAGCAGTAGCCACTTGATATTCTCTTTTAAACTTTCATTGTTGATTGGCATACTCAATCAATGATATTTCACATTTTCACACCACAAAATTTCATTTATTATGTTTGAAATAAGGAGAAATGCTATCGGTAGAGCCACTATATACTATTGGGACTCCAATAATCGAAACATATGCAATATGTGCTACTAGTTATTCTTAGAATGGTGTTGTAGTGGGTGTGAATTTGTGTGAAGTTGAGAAGATTAATCAAGTTAATGGTTCAATAAGTAAAGACCTCTCAACGTGAAAAGCATCTAATGGTGTTGTAACGATGGTGCATAAGAACCTTAATAAATTGAAAGATGTCAATCTCATTAGCATTAAGTAAATGATATCAGCTTTATGTTTCCCAGTGATTATCAATAATGAAGACTTCCAATGAAGAACACATAAATCCTTATTTTATATTGTCCATGGTGAATGGCTAATGGTTAATGGTTAAAGAAGCCATATCCAAGAGGAGGGACTCAAGTTTTGACAGGATTTAGAGCCCCTTGCCGTTGATGTCAAAGGGGGAGGTAAACATAGAAGATAAAAGATGATTCTTAAGATAAAAGGGTGAGGATCATAATGTTTCCATAAATGCCAAAGGAGGAGATTGTTTGCATTGTTTTTATTCATGGCAAAGGAGAAACAAGAACAGTGACCACCATATGTGTGTGAGAAGGTATGAGAAGTAAGGTATGTTCAAGGAGGTGTAGTTGAGTATGTTACTTGTCATCGAACAAAGGTATGCTTGTTAGCAATAAGATAGAACATAGGTATGTAGTGGTATGGCCTAGTTGGATGGAAATGTGATGCAAAGGGTGTCTTGGAGCTCTTATGTTGCTTGCATATGTTGTGTAATTCGTTACATATGCTTGTTGATTTCAAATGAAAAAATGATGCAATATTGTTGTGATGCAAGGCAAAGGAGAAGGTAAAGGAAAAGGAAAAGGAATGATACAAGGTAATGGAAATAGGAAATGTTTTAGGTTGAAAGTAATGGGTTGCATAAAAAAAATGATGACAACAAAACAAAGGTAATGACAACAAAATTAGGATGTTGACAATAGAATATAGGTATTGGTAGCAAAACAAAGGTGTGGTCTTCAAAGCAAAGCATAACTATTGACAACACCAAAGGGTGATGGAAAAGATGTATGCACAATTAATGAACAAGTTCCTCAGTTGATGACATGCTTGTTATGATTGAAAAATTTGTTGAGTATGTTTCTAATTATAAATTCTTGCAAGCCTTGAAGATGCTTGATGATTGAGTGTTACAAAACATAGGTCTTTTAGGGGTGCTTAGAATGTTGTGATGCATGAAGATGAAAATAAAGAAAAGAGGATGCACGTTGCAAGTTAATGTATATAGTTCGATTGTTGTAATCATTATAGTGGATTATATTAATGCATATTAATTGAATATTTTGAACTTTATCTTAGGTATTTTTTTAATATTCAAAATTTGGGAGAGTAATGTAAAGAGACAAGACTAGTCATTTTAGATTCATGTATGAAATACTAAAAACCATTAAAGTTTGTTTATAAAAATATGTGAGTTTGGAAGGATAAATGGTTAGAGAGTTAGAGAGTGTGTGAAATTTAATTGAGTTATTGTTCATGAGTTACCTCGCACATATGATGCAGATGTGAGGAAGATCTGAAGAGGAGAAGAGGAATTAACAAATATGGAGGTATGTTGAACTTAAGACCAGGTAGACCAACAAATTGTTGTTATATGTATCAGGGTATTGCAATCTACTCTCAAGTTGTAGCTTCACAAAAAGTTTGTGGGAGGTGGAGCTTCTTTGCAACTTGAAGCTTGTAGAAGAATTTAGGTAGCAACATACTATAAGATGGACTCTACAAAAAATCCTATGTAATAAAGGAAGTTGGAACTTTCCTTTGCATCAAAACAATAAAAAAAATCGTGGTTTTCTCCCTATATGGGTTTCGACTTATATTTGGTGTCCATGTCTTCTTTTGTGTGTTGATTTGATGTTATGGTTTACATATTACATGTTGGATATATATTAAATTTGTTGTTCATAAGGTGTATGCTGCTCATTTAATAATCCAATTAACCATTGAAAAATAATTAGAATTTAATGTCCATGAATGTACTAAACTAATTCACCTACCCCCCCCTCACAGTTTAGTTAAGTTTCCAACAAAGTTTTCAAACAAAGATTTCTGGGAAAAATATCTACTCCAAACTGCATAGACCTAAGCTTCAGAACCAATTATTCACCAAAATAAAAGGAGCTCAATAGAGGATTTGAGGGGACATAATAGTCATGTTCAACATCAATAATAGAAGATGGAGAACAAAGGTTGCAAAAAAATCTGAGAGGTGAAGAGGAAGGCTCAATTTTAGCTCTAAACATAAAGGATGAACCACATTAGTTGGTTCGAAACATCGACCCAATCCTTACAATGTGATTAATCCGAAAGACTATTCTCTACATAATGGATCACAAAAGTCTTAGATCTAACATAAAATAAGCTACATCAAGTGAGCCTGAATTCCATTGGGAACCCTTGCTAACAACCTCTGTGGTCCAAGAAGTATCATCATATGACATATCTCTTTCAATAGGAAAGTAAGATAGTATTTGGTTTTAGTTTATGGAAATTAAGAACAAGAATATGAAGATAAAATGAGATTCCTATATAGGGCTATGGAAGTAAGGTTCAGGTTCATAAAAAAAAAGGTTACTCTTTTCCTTGGATATGTTAAAAATAATGTAGCAAGAAAGGCTCAAATTGACTTTAGCCTTAGTCAAAATGAGTAAATCAAATTTGCACATCAGCAAGACAACTTGGAGGTAATTAACTAGTGCGACATGGCTCTTGTCACTCAATTACCTTAGTAAATTCGAGTTATTGGTCTTGGTGTTTAGTCATGCATGTGTTTATTGCTAAATTTTAGCAATATAGTTCAGTTGTTTTAGTGGTACATAGATCACTGACCTCTAACAATTAATAGAGTCAGTGAAGGTCAATTGTGTAGTGAGACAACAATATAAATCAGGGATATGTAAGTTATCTGATCAATCAACCCAAAATAGTTCATGCATGCATGGAATTCGAATTGCTTAGTTGGAGTGGAGGATACAAAGGCTAGTGTAATAGTAAGCATATATTAGTTGGGTGTACAATTATTGCATGCAGTCAGGAGATCAATTCCTTGGGAATTATGCAAGGAAATAAGGACTTCCCTATTTTTTAGGAGCTCAAATTTTCTGAGGATTGCATAAGGAAATAGGAGGCTAGAGGAGACAAAAATTGGCATGTTGGCTAGAGGGTCTCATTCAATAGAGAGACTAATGTTGCTTTTACAGGTTTTACTCAGATCTGGAGCATGAAATTGTAGTAGTTTATCTATTCATCTGATTAATGCAAATATTCTTGAGGGGTTTTTCCCAGTTGGGTTCCCCTACAAATCGCTGTGTACTTGTGGTTTTTCATGTTGCATGTCTATGCATGTTGTTCTAAATTGTGATTTCCTTTGTGCAGAATTGTAGAGTAGAGTTGTGTCTCTTGTTTTCCAATTTGAAATCTTGAGAAGTTGAAATTTATATCAAATTTCTACATGGTATCGGAGCCTTGAAATCACATTAGAAATAGTATTTCAAATTTGTCCCTCAGGAATTTCAATTTCGCAGCTTCAGTACAATAAATTTTCTTCAGATTCGGGAGAATGTCTTTCAATGGGCTAAGATTGGAGTATGCCCTGGAGGGTAACTCAAATTTCATATCCTGGAAGGATTGAATGGAAGAAACACTCGATGATAATGGCATGTTAGAATATGTTAAAATTGACATTGTGAAATCCCAACAATTTGATGCACAATAATTAGCCCAAGGGAAGAAGGATGTTGCAAAGGCCAGGAGAATTCTTTTGGAAGGCGTGAGAGACGATGTGGTATCAAATCTCCATGGAAAAGAAACACCATATGCTATGTGGAAGACACTAACTGAGCTATTCAAAAATAGAAGTGACCATAGAAAATTGGCCCTAAAAGACAAACTTCGAAACATTAGGATGTAGAAAAATGACATTATTCCACAATACCTCTCTAGATTCACACAAGTTTGAGATGATATTGGAGGGGTTGGGGTGAATGTTCCAGAAGATGTTCTGGTGAGCCTAGCTCTTCTAGGCCTTCTAAAATCCTAACATATCTAGCAGGACTCTGTGAATGGCAGGGAAAAAGTACCAAATTAGGAAAGGTTGTGGTCTGATTTGGTTCAAGAAGAGATAAGGAGAAATATCAGAGATGGAACATCATCCCTAGCAAAGGATGAAGATAATTTTGCCTTGGTTGGAAAGGGGAAGAAGGGAAAAATAAATAAGATCCAAATCAAGCATGAATCCAACCAAAATAATGGCAAGAAGAAATACTTGAGCAAGATAAAATGTTTCCACCGCCATGAATACAGGCACTATGCAACAAAATGTCTGTACAAGAAGTGTAACAAGAAGCCTTTAAGAGGAGGAGGTGAAGCACTAGATTCGAAATTCAAATTATTCTTCACCCCAATAGCATGCATGAATAACACTATTATGGGGAGTGTATGGTACCTTGATTCCAGTGCCTCGTTCCATATGACAGGGTGTAAGGAATTTTTCAGGAGCTTGGAGCAGAAGGATTTCTAGATGCATATTGAATTGGGGGATGGCGAGAAGTACAATGTTATAGGAATTGGTACTGTCACCTTTGAGAGGGAGAAAATATCCCCTCTTCCCCTCAAATATGTTATGTTTGTACCTGGGCTAAAGAAGAACTTGATCTCTATAGCAGTATTGTAGGATAGAGGTTATGATGTTATTTTTAGTAAAAGGAAAGCCTTTCTGATACACATAGCTACCGGGAAAGTGAAGCAGATTAGAGTTCGAGTGAAGAACCTATAAAAACTTGAGGTGGGAGATTGTGTTGTATTGAACAACGAGGTAGAAAAAGTGTAGAGTTGAGGTGTTGGAGAAATTGGGCGCAAGAGATTGGGTCATCAACACCAGTCTCCCTCAAGGCTCAGTTGACCATTAATATGTCTGCAAGGGTTGTACATTAGGGAAATATGTCAAATCCACATTCCATGGCCGAGATAGAAGAGTAGATGCAATCTTGGAGCAAGTCCACTATGATGTTTGTGGAACCTTCTCTACAACCTCCACAATGAAAGATAAGTACTATGTAATTTTTATTGATGATTTATCTAGAAAATGTTGGATTTTATTCATGAGGAACAAGGGTTAAGGGTTCTCCAAATTTGTAGAATTTAAGGCATTAGTTGAGAAGGAGACCGGGAAGAAGGAAAAGGCTCTAAGGAGTGACAATGGAGGTGAATTTATTTCGAATTTCTTCAATGATTTCTGTGCCAAATAAGGTATTCAAAGAGAATTGATAACACCCCATAACCCACATCATAATGGGGTAGCTGAGAGGAAGAATAAGAGCATAGTTGGAGCTGTAAGAGATATGCTACATGATCAGGGGCTTCCATTGCATCTATGGGCAGAAGCATGTAACACAATGATCTATTTGCATAACGAAATTCCTCATAGAATACTTGGTATGATCACATCGAAGGAATCATTCTCTAGGAGAAAGCCTAACGTTTCTCATTTTAGAATTTTCGGAGCTTCCCTTTATTGTCATGTCTATGTTGGGTCTCCAAAATTTCATTCATTTCACCCTTTTTTCTTTCACTTTGCTTCATAATTCACCATATTCCAAAACTCCATAACCATACAATAAGACCATATTCATAATTAAATATGGGTTTAGACATACTCATTTCCAATATATTTATTTTGGTATTTTGAGTGAATTTATGGTTAAATATTAGAAAAATAACATGTACTCACTTATATATAAAAGTTGGATGAGGTTTTTTTTAGCTTTTTCTATCTCCTGTCACAAAATTGATTTCAGAAGATATAGAAGCCTCCTAGAGACAACCACAACCCCCGATACACCGAACTTCCGATGTGCCATTGCTCCGATATTCAGGTCCTCCGATATGAGATGCGCCGATATTCCTGACCTCTGATATGCGATCGTCAATATGCTTTATGCTTTGATGTTGTGGTCGCTGATATGCCTGATGCTCTAATGTTGCGATCGTAGATATTGATAATGCTCTGATGTTACGATTCTGATATGGATGATGCTATGATGTTGTGAATGCCGATATCTCTGGAACTTCGATATATCGGGCCTCCGATATTCCTTCCTAAGGTTTCAATCGTTGAACTTCAACAAACCATATCTTCTGATCCAGGAGTCCATTTTTGTACTTCCGCATATAGTTGGAAAGCTTGTTAAAAGAAATTTCCAATGGATAGGGTCTAATTTAGGCTTTGAGTCATTCTACTGCTTAGAAAATGACTGCAAACTTCTCTGCTCATTTACTCTTTGGACAACTGTAAACACATTTTGTAGTAAGTGACAACATTGGCTCCAATTGGGGACAATGCATTGCTATAAAGGTGTTAAGAACTTGAAAACTAGTAGCCTTTACCATTGGGCATGGAGTAAAAAATATATCGAATCTATAAAACTAGAAAATCTCCATGGAACTTTATTTCCTGGGAGTCCTTTCCTCATAAAATTGAAATGCAAAACTAAAAACTCTAAAAACTGGAAATTAAACACTCACATAATGAGATTATTTATAATATACAATGCCTGCTTAAGCATAGGGCTCAATTCACCCAAGTGAGGTCAACCTTCCAATGATACTTGCCCAACATTTGAATACGAGAACTTATGCCATTGTTCTCTTGGAAGTCAACAAATAAAAAATGCATGCAAAATTGCCTCCAAATTGATATTTTATGCTCAACTCTTTTAATCTCCTACATGAACCTTCTAGTTGGGCCTGGAATTGATATATATTGTTGTGGGAAAAATAAATATGTTTACAATAAGATTCAAATAGTGGATTCGCCAAGGTGATATATCTTCATCCCACACTTTCGTTGCTTACCCGACAGAGGGAATGTAAAAATTGTCATACCAAGGGAAAAATATTATGATTCGTTCCCCGAAAATGATGCCAGAAAGATGTTGTAGTTTTTTATATATCTTGTCACACAATTGATTTTAGAAGATATAGAAGCCTCCTAGAGATAACATCAACCTATGATATGTCGACCTTTCGATGTGCTGAAATCCCTGACCTCCGATATGCGATCGACAATATGCTTGATGATTTAATGTTGTGATTGTCGATATGGATGATGCTCTAATGTTGTGATCGCTGATATGGATGATGCTCTGATGTTGGAATCACTGATATCTCTGGACCTCCGATATGCAATCTTCGATATTTTAGACCTCTGATATTCCTTCCCAAGGCTTCAATATTTGAACTTCAACATACCATATCTTTTGATCCAGGAGTCCGTTTTTGGAATTTCACATATCGTTGTGTTTACATGGCTAATGTGCACTATGCCAACAAGGGGAACTAACCCGATCACACGCCCCAATTAGACCTGCTTTTGTTTGGGTTGGCTAGCTCCAACGGGTTTTAAGGGACCCCATAAACCGCTTGAACATGTCGAAAGATTTCTTCCGGGAGGAAGACTTCAATTAAATCAACAAAATGAAACAACTAACCTCTATATATTAAATCCTATCTATACTACTTCTAACTACTCTAATCTATCCTGCGAGAGCATGATACAAAGGTTTAAACATCATCTATATGTTTAGCCAGAGCATGATAAAGAAGGTTAAACAACATGCATAGATTCAAGCCCAAATGAATCAATCATTGAATTCACAACTGGACAAGGTTGTATTAAAGCTAAATTTCAATCTAATCACTCATATAGGAATCCACATTCTTCTATGGAATTAAAACTACAAATGATGTTTAATTTAGTTTCAAATCAGAGACCATTCAAAAGTTAACCATGAAACTGAATCGCATTCAATTTAATAACAATAATAGTGAACTGTAAGTCATCAATATGCATAAATATAAATCACATTTACATTCATGCTAGCAACGACACTCTGATCCAAAACAATACAAAGATCTTGAAACTAATGGCTCCTTATTCCCTAAAAAACAATCCTCCTCATTCACAATAAAGCAACACTGTTCTTCTCGAAAATCAAAAGCCCATCTCTCCTCTTTCGGAGGTAATATTTATGCTCAAATCCTCTCACTCTCGGTCTTCGCTGCCTCTTCATCTTCCCTACTGCTTTCGATATACAAATCGAGTATATAGAGATAAAACCGTCAGCGTAATCGCTGCCGTGTAGGAAGCATATCTGCTGGAGCGATTAGTTTTATGAAGAAGTGAATAGATGTGGGAAAAAGGGGTGGCTGTGTGTCGCTTCCACATGATGAAAATTGGGCCAGCTTTGCTCTCGGACTATACAACCAATGTGTGGGGCTCCAACTTGGAACAATTGAGACCAGACCTTCAAACCCAACACGTTTGCACATATGGCTCTTCGAATCCACTCCTGCATCTTTTTCTTCTCACCTACAGAGATATCCATCATCAGCTTCATGATTATGAAAAATATAACATAAATATTCATATAAAGCACAAGCACTTCCTTCTACACTAAAAACCCAATCCCTTTGTTATTTCGGAAAATTTGGAAAACATAGGAAAACAAGGAAAACCCTGCCCTGATCACTCAAAACAGACCTCAAATGTTATATATTGGCGCTTATAAATATCGTTGGGTCGGGCATATCGCATATCACAATATGCATGAGCCTGGAGCTCCCCCGATATGCGATATGCGATATGGCCCTGGACCCAAAAACTGCTGGTGGGTCCGCAATATAGGATTGCCTTTGAAAACCGAGATTTTAATATTTTTGAGAAACAAAGGAATATACGGGGAAAACCATGTCCAACCATAATCCCAGACTTGAAATATTATACGCTCAAGTTCATAGAAATTGGTGGATCCGCCACATCGTCGTGCACACTGTATATAAGGCCCATGCTCCGCCGATACGAGATATGCGATGCGGCCCCAGACCTGACAATGTATATAATGTGGTTAATAATGTCGTCGGGTCTAGGGGCCAGTGGCACGCCATATATATATGCCTAAACCTTGGACTTAGGCCGATTGCGATGTGTGATGGGGCTTTCGGACCCGAAAATATATGTACCGTATTTGATAGGTCGGCGGGTCTGCCATATCGCTGCGCATAATATGTATAAGGCCCTGGGCTCTGTCGATATGCGATATGTGATTGGGGCTGGACCCGACAATGTATATAATGGGATTCATAGTGCTGGTGGGTCCGGAGACCAGGGGTGCGCTGTTTATACACATGGATTTGGGGCTGGGCCGAGAGTGATTTGCAATGGGGATCCAGACTTGAAATGCATACATTTGAGTTAATAAAACCCGTCAGGTCCAAAAGCCATGAATGCCTTGTGTTATTGCGATAGGCCCCGAAAAGGGTTTATGCATGCTTTGTGAAGGATTTCTGCTATAAGGCACTCTGGTGGGAGGAATAATGCAATGAGGGTTTTGAGGGGTTAAACAAATCCTGATAAACATAGAAATGAAGGGCTTAAGCGAGGGATTTTTTTAAGGGCTTTACCCATTTGTGAATGGAATATTGGGCCCTCCATAGAGTTAAAAATACTGGGATGAAAGGATCATTCAGAGAGATGATAGATTAGACTTCTAGGGGGCCCATTTAAAATTTGCTATCAGAGCATGTTTTAATAGGGTGGTAGTTGTGGCCACAAAAAATGGCGAATCGCTGGGCGAACCAATTATCTCTGTTTCCAAATAACCTTCAGATCAATAGAACATCAAAATATTAAAATAAACTTGAAATGCAAACTACACAGATGGGCAAGCATGAGTTTCACTTAAACATTACTGCTTCAAAAGGGATAGAGACAAATAGCTTCTACTTACTGATATGATTTTGGCAGGCATTCTCCAATGGTAGTATTATGGGGTTTGTTGACTTCCCTTTACCTGTTTCCAACTTTCAAAAATCCCTTTAGGGCCATCACTAGTCTGTCCATACCTATTTTAGGTGTGTACCTCAGCTCTTTATTCCTCATCAAGCTTGATGCAGACATGTTTTTCTTGCACTTTATATGAGAATTTTAGTGCTATATTTATTGATTGAATGGGGCACAATCATGGATCATGCCATATTTTTAAACCGCTTAAGCAAGGTTGGGCTTGCTGTGTCAACCGTTAATCTAAGCCCATCAACAGTCCTTACTCTAACCGGCTTCCCAAACAACCTGTCCTTCTAGATAGGCACAAGGAATTGACATTTCATTTCTTTTTAGATAAGTCCTTCCAATTTCAGGCACAAGGACTAGAGCATAATTAGATTTGCCACAGGGTATGAGATAGTGAGCTTAGCCCATGAAAGGAGGTTTACTTGTGAGTAACAGGTATTGGACCATTTAGTGTGGTGGATGGGACCAATGGAGAATGACTGTAAACCTTACAAGCAAGTATAGGCTAGGTCTGAGTGGGATTTATTTAAATGCAACGTTCCTCCATGCCAGTCCAACTATAGTTACACAATTTTTATTTTATACAGATGTCCTTGCATGCTCCAGGTATCCAAGTTATCAAAAGATCTCACATAGTTCCCAACAGATGCCCATGAGGGGTTTCTGTTTACATTCCTCTGCTGATTCTCAAGTGCTCATGGGCTGATAGAAAGTTTTCTTGATTGGCAGGGAACTGATGGATGCAGGAACAACAAAATCATTAGCAAGTTAATACGAAAGAGAAAGGCTGAGAGTGGTGAATGAGGGAAATTCTGAAAGGTAGAACGATACTGGAGGACCACCATCAGCTGGCTGAAAAGGAATGTGATTCAAAACAACAGGAAAATGGACTTTGCAGAAAACAAAAGAAAGGAAAGGAATAGAACTACACTAACAACAAAATGAAATGAACTCTAACCTACTCAGGGGGTAACCACCATGTGGTGGCTACTGGAAGTATCTCTTGAGATGCTGACTATTAACAGGGAGTTTTTTAGTTTCTCATTGTATGGTGTTCAATCTGTAAATTCCATGACCAATTTTTTCCACAACTTGGAATGACCTCAGCCATGAGTGTTGTAATTTTGTGTGCTTACCTGTTGGCTCACTCATGAGAGATGAAAAGTAAATAAATTTCTCAATGAAAGATATCACCTCGTCTTCACTTCTGTTTATAAGTTTGTCATGCTCCCTTTTGTTAATGGCTGCATTTCTGGGTGTTCTTTCGCAATGCAGGAACTCCAGGATTTGATTATCACCTTCGAACACCTACCAATTCGGGATGTTATCAGTTACAGATGATCTGAAAATCAATTCAACATAAAATTTATTCTTGTTTAATCTAAGATTAGGCAAAAGTTTCGCAGCCATAGCAACCATCAGATCGACATCGTGGTTATACTTTCAAGGTATGTATGTGACACTGAAAGAAATGAAATTGTTAATTAAACTCCATACCTCATGTTGGTACCTCACCAGGTGTGGCGGATTGTAGTGTATCTTTTTCTTTACCTGGTCCACCATTATCTGTGAGTCATCAAAAACTCTGAGATTTTTTACATTCCTTTCAATGGCTCTTCTCCGGCCCTTCAACAAGTGTTCATGTTCTGCTGTGTTATTGGTGCACATGCATTCCAACCGAATGGACATCAGACGTTGGTTCCTTAGGGGGTTAATGAAAATGTTTCCAGCGTCTGCACCTTCAAGGCAGTTAGAGCTATCAAAATAGAGTGCCCAAAATGTATAATCTAATGCTACATCAATTGAACTATTATCTACAAAACTAATCCTATCATCTACTATAGTACATGATAGCTCATCGATTGGGTTATGGGGGTGATTGATTCTTTCTTCCAATCATGTGTTTTTCAAAGCGTCCTCAACTATTTTTGCAGGGCATTCTCCGAAACAGGTTTCCATGGCATAAACATTGAAACTATAATTCCCAAGGATAGATTTAGAGAACATTACAGGTTCATTGGGGCTATTTAGTTCCATTACCACATATTTCATATATCTTTCCCGTTCCACTCTCAGCATATCACCTTTACCCCTTTGAGGCAACAAAATATGGGACCAATTAGTTGAGAAATATCCATTTAGATTTGATGACTAGTCCCTACTAAGAAACATTCCATAAGCCTTGGGTATATCCACTACCACTATATCAATGACTTGAGTGTATTTAGGTTTGGCAGCCATTCGAATCAACGCATCTTTTAGCTTCCCAATAACTCTCACATTCGTTTTTTCTAGCTGCATAATTCAAGTTTCAGTTTTATTGGGTATTGCCTGAAGTCTCTTAGCAATAGTGTAAGGCATAACAATAGATGAGGCGCCAGAGTCTACCAAGAAATTGTGCACATTCATGTTGAATATTTCAAATGTGATAAGGAAGGGTGGAGTCATAGATTTTTATTTCCTCCCTATCATGGTTGCACTGACATCTTGGGGCTTTTGGGTCATTTTAGACAGAGTGGCTTCCATGGATGATGATATTTGGGCTGTGCTGGAGGTACTGATAGATCTGGCCACTGGCTTCTTGGTTTGGGTGCTTGAGGTGGTGGGGATTTTGCAAAACCTCTCATTCATAGCTTTTAGCAACAAATCTCTTTGATGCGTTAATTTTAACAAGTCAAAATATATGATATTGGCCCTAGACTTCTTGAGATCATCCACAATATTATAATCAATGTTATAAAGAGGATAGGGCAGGGTAAACATACCTGCTTTGTCATTTTTAAGTGGGAGTTTACCATGTTGAGTGGCCTTCATTGCAGTGGGAGATGCATTTTCTTTCTTTGGGTGACTTGCAACAGGGGCATTCTTTGATTGAAGCCATGCCTACTCTTCTCGACAGGAACTCTGGGAGTGGATGCTTTCACAGGGCGAACATCTTGATTTGTTCGGTCTAAGGGCTTTGTCGCACCTGGAAGTGTCCCTTTACTGTGCGTGTGGATTTCATTAGCATTGATTTCTGCATTGT
This sequence comes from Pinus taeda, assembly GCA_000404065.3. Classification (NCBI taxonomy): domain Eukaryota; kingdom Viridiplantae; phylum Streptophyta; class Pinopsida; order Pinales; family Pinaceae; genus Pinus; species Pinus taeda. The sequence goes on from APFE030755434.1 coordinate 98,312, forward strand.
TATCTCCCTCATCGTCATTCTCATCACTATGGAAATCCCACAACACATTAATTTGGGTTTCCTCATCCGAGGATTCTTCCACTTGGTATTCCTCCTCGTCTCCTTGTTTTAGTTTGAGCTCTAGTATACGTTCTTCTTTGTTGAAGAGCGATCCAATCAGAGCCAATTATTTTGTGTTTAAAGCCCCTTCATTAGGTGGAGTAGGTAATGCAAGCTAACCATGACCACCTTTTATTTTCTTCCGGTAGAAAGGTTTGAAGGGTTTTCTATTATTATAATCTCATCCCTTACCACTAGTACTCTCTCCATATTTCCTTCTCATATCAATGACTATGTTCGTAAGTTTCTTAATTATCCGATGCAACCCTTCCACATCCGTGGTGTCCTTGTCTTTAGTTTCAGCCCCTTTGTTATTATTTCCATTATTCTTCTTAGATGTCTGAGAGGCTTTCTTTTCTCCAATTGTAGGTGGCATGCTATGATGCTGATCATTTCATTTTCAACTTTCACCTCTTCATCGATAACACCTTGTAAGGTTTGCACATTAATCCTTTTAACCCACATCGCTGTAGGGACAGGGAGAGCAGATACGTAGAACTCCATGAGCACTTCCTCAGTAGGTCTAGCTGTGGCTGGGATTCTATTGAATAAGGTGTTGAATCGGATATTAAAATCCTTAACCTTCTACTTGGTTTCCATTTTCAGACGGGATAATTCTAAAACTAAGGGCGCAAGTGTTCTGTCATCACCAAAGTTGTCTAAAAAGGCCTGCTGAAAAGCATCCCAAGAGGTGATTGACCCTATTCTCAAGCTGAAATACCATGTGGAGGTTGCACCAGTCAAAGTAAAAGAGAATAGGCGACACACCACATCTTCATCGGTGACCCCTAACCTGTGCAAGGCTAGGAAGAAAGAGCGAATATGGTTATCAACGGTATCTCCCTGCTCAGGGTTGAAATTGGGTAACACTCTTTTTGTATTTTTGGGTAAGGGATGCTGTTGCCCATGTGTCGCTACAACATCCTGTGCAAGCCAGGGAGGGAGTGCTCCTGGAGGAGGTGGGGGTTGATTCCCACCCGAAGGAAGAGGTGGAGGCTGATTCCCACCTGGAGGAGGAACGTTGGCCATATTATGGGCAGGGAAGTTTGGTCGGAGGCTTCTTCGCTAGGATTCTCAAAATCAAGCGAGGAGTTACCTTTAGGAGAGGAATCCTTAGGAATTTCCTCCCAAGGGGTGTTGATACTTTGCAAGGATTCTAGCATAATATCTTTGAGAGAAGTGGCTGCTGATGTATCTTCACTTAGGGTAAAGATCCTTGGCTTTCTCTTAGTTGTTGGAGGTAAAGAGTGAAAGATGGAAAGCTGAGAGAGGGAACGAGCATAAGCCCGAGTAAGTGTTTTGACTAGTTGTTCCTGAGTGATAGGATACTCCCATATTTTAGCCTTCATTAGGGCCTAGACAGATCAACATGCCTTCGTTTTGACGCGCTTCATCATTATATATGTCTTTATGCTGGCCTTGAAAGAAGCATGCTCATATTCAACCTAGCCTTAGAGCTTGCTTACCTAAAGAACAGGGTTCGATACTTGTTCTAAAGCTAGAGCTTCGCAGTGTTGTGCGCCCGATCCGTAAACAGTCCCTATACAGAGCAGATCACCCGTTTCGTTCCCAGCATCCGACGACCGTATGTATCTGGCCCCTCGTCCCCTCATTAATGTACCGAGACTAAGATTTGAAGTGGTGGATCGACTGGTATGGGGGGGGAGTCTTTCTTCCTTGGGTGACCTGGAAACAGGACTTAGAGGGGTCTCTGTTTCTTCAAAATGAGGCTCTTTTAAATGTGTGGCAGGATCCCACCGACCTTTACGATCCATACATTAATATTTTTGAATCCATGTATGGCACTTATAAATGATATATTGAAAAGATGGAGAGGGCGGTTCAGGCCCTCCTTCTAGTGCCAATTTGTTGACATGGCTAATGTGCAGTATGCCAACAAGGGGAACTAACCCGATCGCAAGCCCCAATTAGACCTGCTTTCATTTGGGTTGGCTAGCTTCAATGGGTTTTAAGTAACCCCGTAAACCGCTTGAACATGTCGAAAGATTGCTTTCGGGAGGAAGACTTCAATTAAATCAAAAAAATGAAACAACTAACCTCTATATATTAAATCCTATCTATACTACTTCTAACTACTCTAATCTATCCTGCGAGAGCATGATACAGAGGTTTAAACATCATATATATGTTCAACAGGAGGATGATAAAGAAGGTTAAACATCATGCATAGATTCAAGCCAAAATGAATTAATCACTGAATTCACAACTGGACAAGACTGTATTAAAGCTAAATTGCAATCCAATCACTCATATAGGAATCCACATTCTTCTATGGAATTAAAACTGCAACTGATGTTTAATTTAGTTTCAAATTAGAGACCATTCAAGAGTTAACCATGAAACTGAATCACATTCAATTTAACAAGACTAATAGTGAACTGTAAGTCATCAATATGCATAAACATAAATCACATTTACAATCATGCTAGCAATGACACTCTGATCCAAAACACTACAAAGAGTCTCAAACTAATGGCTCCTTCTTCGCTCAAAAACAATCCTCCTCATTCACAATAAAGCAACACTATTCTTCTCGAAAATAAAAAGCCCATATCTCCTCTTTTAGAGGTAATATTTATGCTCAAAGCCTCTCACTCTCAGTCTTCCCTGCCTCTTCATCTTCCCTACTACTTTCGATATACAGATTGAGTATACAGAGATAAAATCGTCAGTGTAACTGCTTCCGCGTAGGAAGCATATATGCTGGAGCGATTAGTTTCATGAAGAAGTGAACAGATGCGGGCAAAAGGGGTGGATGTGTGTCGCTTCCTCATGATGAAAACCAGGCCAGCTTTGCTCTCGGACTATACAACCAATGCATGGGGCTTCGACTTAGAACGCTTGAGACCAGACCTTCAAACCCAACACTTCCGCACATATGGCTCTTCAAATCCACTCGTGTTTTTTGCTTCTCACCTCCGTAGTAGCCATAATTAGCTTCATGATTATGAACAATATAATATAAATATTCATATAAAGCACAAGCGCTACCTTCTACAATGAAAATCCAATCCCTTTATTATTTCGGAAAATTTGGAAAACACAGGAAAACAAGGAAAGCCCTGCCCTGATCACTCAAACCGGACCTCAAATGTTATATATTGGCGCTTATAAATATCGCTAGGTCCAACATATTGCATATTGCAATATGCATGAGCCTGGGGCTCTGCCGATATGCGATATGCAATATGGCCCCGAACTTGAAAACATATATATATATATATATATGCATGCGTTAATACTGTTGGCGGGTCCGCAATACAAGCTTGCCTTTGAAAACCAAGATTTTAATATTTTTGAGAAACAAAGGAATATACGGGGAAAACCATGTCTAGTCATAACGTCGGACTTGAAATGTTATACGCTCAATTTCATAGAAATTGATGGATCCGCCACATCACCACGCACACTGTGTATAAGGCCCGTGCTCCGCTGATATGCAATATGCGATGCGGCCCCGAACCTGACAATGTATATAATGCGGTTAATAATGTCACCGGGTCCGACGGCTAGTGGCACACCATATATATATGCCTAAACCTTGGACTTAGGCTGATTGCAATGTGCGACGGGGCTTTCAGACCTGAAAATATATGTACCATATTTGATAGGTCGGCGGGTCTACTATATCACTGCGCATAATATGTATAAGGCCCTGGGCTCTGCCGATATGCGATATGCAATTGGGGCCAAACCTGACAATGTATATAATGCGGTTCATAGTGCCGGTGGGTCCGAGACTAGGGGTGCGCTGTTTATACACATGGCTTTGGGGCTGGACTGAGAGTGATTTGTGATGGGACTTCGGACCCGAAATGCATACATTTGAGTTAATAAAACTCGTCGGGTCCAGAAGCCATGAATGCCTTGTGTTATTGCGATAGTCCTCGAAAAGGGTTTATGCATGCTTTGCGAAGGATTTCTACTATAAGGCATTGTGGTGGGAGGAATAATGCGATGAGGGTTTTGAGGGGTTAAACAAATCCCGATAAACATAGAAATGAAGGGCTTAAGAGAGGGACTTGTTAAAGGGCTTTACCCATTTGCGAATGGAAGATTGGGCCCTCCATAGAGTTAAAATTACTGGGATGAAAGGATCATTTAAAGAGATGATAAATCAGACTTATAGGGGGCCCATTTAAAATTTTCTATCAGAGCATGTTTTAATAGGGTGGTAGTTGTGGCCACAACATGTTGGAAAGCTTGTTCATAGTACTTTCCAATGGAGAAGGTCCGATTTAGGCTTTGAGTCCTTCTGCTACTTCGAAAATGACTGCAAAATTCTCTGCTCATTTACTCTTTGGACAACTAGAAACACATTTTACAGTAAGTGACAACAAGTTTTGTGACATGTGTCGGCATATTCGAAGATTCCAAGACAATCATATTTGGACTCCATGACTCATATTCGAATTTCCTCTTCAAAATATTTAAGATTTGAGGAATATTTGAGATCATTGGTCAAACACATTTCATGGAGAAAGATCATGGAAGTTTTCTTAGATGTCTCCTATCAAAGCTATGAGAGATGTGTGAGAGGATATGAAGAGGTGATAATTGATATATGTCAAAAAAATGGTTATAACCACATGATATATTTGTGGATCTAGGAGATATTTGTGGATCTACATTTATGAGTTAGTTGTCTTAGCTTTTGTATAAATAGGAGTGCCTTCTCCTCTCAAAAGGTGTGAAAAAATTGGGAGCTATACTCCTTCTTTAGTGTATAGTTTTGAATGTTAAGGATTGACACTATGCTTATGAATACCATTGTAGTTCACTTTGATATGGTTGTGTCTTCATTTGGCGTTTGAGCAAGATTTTCTCAAATTTCCACCTCTCATGCACTTTGGGATGACCACCTAATGAGTATGGGATGTATTCTAATGTTTAATTTTTATTTTCTTTATGTTAATTTTAAGTCTTTTGATTAAATGCATTGTTTACATTATTTCATGCTCATTCCATTTATGTTATTTTGTAGGTTAAACATTATTGCTCTCATTTCGTAGATTCATTGCTTTTCATTTTTTGATAAATACTCATGAATGACTCTAATTTCTCAATGTAGACATTAGTAATTTCAATTGATCTCTCACTGCCTTCAAAATAAGTTGCCTTTAAATTTCATAGTTTAAGAATTGAATGTTTTCTTAGTATAAGATTTGCTACTTTCTAGATTAAATTTACTTTCAAGTCATCAGAATAAATTTACTTTCATGTTGGTAAAATAGATTTACTTTCATGTCACTAGAATAGGTTTATTTCCATGTCAATAGAGTAAGTTTACTTTCATGTCAATTTTCATTTAGCTTTCATAGATAAAAATATTTATTTCCAAGTTCTGAATTTGAGGCATTTGAAAAAGAAAGTGTGTGCATACTCATGTTATACATTTTTCGTGAATAGGTTTTCCATTATTTCAATATATTAATTTACTGTTAAATTGAAAGTTGATTTCTAGCATATATTGTGCAAGTATACTTCACAATTTCATGAACCCCAGGTTTGAAAATTTAATGACAAGTAATTTAACTAACAGTTAAATTACCCAACACTCTCCAAGGACTCGAGAAGGAAACTTTAGCCTACAAAAGAGTTGAGAGTTTTTGTAGGATACACTAAAACTCCACACAATTACCAATTATATTTACCTTCACTGAGGATGGAAGTGGTGAGGAGAGATGTCAAGTTTAATGAGGGGAAGGCTATGAGATCCTCTCTGTAACAAGAGCTAAGGATCCCATCAGAGCAGGAGCTTCTTGTTTTGAAGGAGGAGCCTCAAGATGAGCTTTAGGAGGTTGTGGAGCAACCACAAATGGAGGAGAAAAGAGGAAGCATAGTGGAGACACCCACTCATCCAGAAACATCCAGAGAAGGGAGAAAGAGAACCAAATAAGCTAATAGATTGATACAAGATGCACAGGAGAATGTGGGAGATCCTACATCACAACACAAGCATAGGAGGTCACCTAAGAGGTACACTAGTTACATGGATTTCATGATAAAGCTCATTGAGTTAGAGCCTTCTTCATTTGAGGAACCAGTTTATAAACTTGTTTGGGTTGATTCCATGGTGGAAGAATATGATTCCATCATGAAGAATAGTGTATGGGAAGTGGTTCTGAGACTAGAAGGGAAACCCATGGTTGGTTTCAGATGGATCTACAAAGTGAAGCATGCAACTGATGGGAGCATCGAGAAGTACAAGGCCAGATTTGTGGCCAAAGGATTTTCTCAAGTAGAGGGAGTTGTATATGAGTAAAAAATTGTGCCTATGACAAGCTATTCCTCCATAAGATCAATTCTTACATCAGCTACACGAATGGGGTGGAAAATCCATTAGAAGGATGTGAAGATCACTTTCTTAATGGTGTTGTTAAGGAGGAAATTTACATAGAGCATCCAAAAGGATTTGAGACATATGATCGAGAGTCACATGTGTGAAAACTTAGGAGAACATTACATGGTCTCAAATAGGCACCCTAAGTATGGTACAATTGGATTGAAAATTATATTAGTGGATTGGGTTTCACCAAAAGTGAAGTAGATGCAAACCTCTGCCACATTGTGGTATATGGTAAGCTTCTTATTCTTGTTTTGTATGTTGATTATTTAATGTTGACAGGTGATGATCACCTGATCCGCTCTTGCAAAGAGGATATTGCAAGGGAATTTGAGATGAAGTACTTGGGCTTAATGCATTAATTTCTTGGGTTGAAAGTATGGAAAAGTGATGGTGAATTGTTTGTGTCTTAGGGGAAGTATGACTCTAAAATACTTTAGATATTTCATATGGAGAATTCTAATCCTATGGACACACCTCTTACTACAAATTGGAGGAAGGAGAATGCCACTTCAGGTGAAGGGGTTGATGCTACCATTTACAAGAAACTTGTGGGTTATTTGATGTATCTTGAGAACATAAGACCTGATATATGCTATGAAGTAAACCATCTTAGTCAAGCTATGGTGAGGCCTACCAAGCTGTATTTGAAGGCAACAAATCATGTGTTACAGTACATCATAGGCACTACTGAGTATGGATTATGGTACAAGAGGACAAACAGAGTGAAGGTCTAAGGCTTCACTGATGCATATTGGGTAGGGAGTCCATTAGACAAGAAAATTACTTCAGGTGCTATCTTCAGTGTTGGGTTTGCAACTAATTTTGATACAACAAGAAGAAAAGGTAGGTGACACTATACTCAGCAGAGGCTGAATATAAGGCTACAAGTCAAGCAACAGGTGAGGCCATATGGATGAGGAAAATACTTATGGGTATTTTCAGTAAGAAAATGGATTCGACAGTGATATATTGTGATAATCAGAGTTGCATTAAGCTCTCTAAGAATCTAGTATTTCATGACAGGTCCAAGCACATTGATATTTGGTATCATCATTTGCGAGACTGTGTGCAAAGGAGACTTATGTTGCTATAGTACATTCCAACTGAGGAACAATATGTTGAAAACTCGAAAAAGGAATTTTCAAGAGGTAAATTTGAATTCCACAGGTGCAGGATTGGGGAGGTGAAAAATGTCTTTCTTGGTAAGAGGGAGTGTTAAAAAAAATGTAGCAAGAAAGACTCAATTTGACTTTATCCATAGTCAAATTGAGTAATCGAATTTCCACATTAGCAAGACAACTTGGAGGTAGTTAATTAGTGTGACATGGCTATTTTCACTCATTTAGCTCAATAAATTCGAGTTAGTGGGCTTGGAGTTCAGTCATGCATGTGTTGAGTGCTAAATTTTAGCAATCTAGCTCAATTATTTTAAGTTGTACTCACTTAACTCACCTCTAACAATTAATAGAGTCAGTTGAATGTGATTTGGGTAGTGATTCAATGGTATAACTAAGAGATTTGTTAGTTAACTGATCAATCAACCCAAAATAACTAAGGCATGCATGGAATTCAAATTGCTTAGTTGGAGTGGAGGAGACAAAGGCTAGCGTAACAATAAGTGTATATTAGTTGAGTGTACAATTGTTGCATGCAACCAAGAGATTAATTCCTTGGGAATTGCGCAAGAAAATAGGGACTTCCCATTGTTTAGGAGCTCAAATTTGCTCAATAATGTGCAAGGAAATAGGAGGATGGAGGAGACAAAAATTTGCTAAGTGTTGGCTAGAGTCTCTCATTCAACAGAGAGAACAATGTTTCTTTTGAAGGTTGTGCTCATAGCTAGAGCATGCAATTGTAATAGTTTCTCTATTCAACTGATTAATGAAAAGAGGCTTGAGGGGTTTTTCCCAGTTGTGTTCCTTAGAAATAACTGTGTAATTGTGGTTTTTCTTGTTGCATGTTGTTCTAAATTGTGATTTCCATTCCATAGAATTGTGTCTCTTGTTTTCAGTTTGAAATCTTGAGCAGTTGCAATTTCTATCAAATTTCTACAGGATTATGAAAAGGGAAACATAACATGTTAGTTGTGGAACTAAATGCTAAAACTATAAAAAATGCAGAAGCTTACAGTGCAACAAAGTTTACTATTGATTTGAAGATGATTCATATAGTGGAACAAACTGACTTACACAAACACATTGGAGAAATGATCTTGAGAAGCTTAACAAATACTGCTATAAATGCTTCCAAGGTAGAAGCAATGCTCACAAAGGTTACCAATCCATTGAAACAAGAGAAAATCATAATAAGAACCAAACAAATGAGGATTCATAACTTGAAACAATGTATAATTAGACTAGGGAAATCCAAATGAATTTTCAAAAATAGATGATGATCCTTCCAAGAAGCTTGCTAAAACGATGTCAACTTTCATTATTAATGATACTGAAATTGAAAACCTCAAGAAAATATATATATAGTGAAGAATATTGAGATAAGTAATCTCAAGGAGGAACTAGTTGACAAAAATGCAACCATTCATACTGATCATGACTTAAAATAAATATTATAGAAGGAAATAGATTCTTTGAAGAATCAACTTGTGGGGATACAATCCTTGGTTGAGGTTGGGAAGATTCTCTAGGGATAAATAATGAGCAATATTTTAGAGATGCGGGGATCCATCAGAATCATTGGAGATGAATTAGAACTAGTCTACAATACTGAGTACCTCGTTGACATGATTTATAGTGAGTTAGGAGACAAACCCCAATTTTCTACTAAAATTGTAAAGTTTCTTAACACCAAAAATCAATAACAGTTGAGAGCTTTGGGTGTGGATGATAGAACCTATGTAATAATGGAGTTCAATAAATTCTTAACTAAGAGAAAATTTGTACAACATGCACAAAATAAATTCCAAATTTTTAAAAAGAAGGTTGATTTATTTAATTCCAGGATTACGTTTGAAAGGAAATGGGTTTTCCCTCTTGTTAGGATCAGAGTTGCGTTTTGATGTCTTTGGATGGATACCAAGAATCTTTATTAAGAACCGGAGTAGATTCCAATAAATTTTCAAATATGAGTGGAAGGTTGAAGAGGCCAAAGATAGTAGATAAGTTGATCGACAATTTTTACATTCATTGTCAAGTGAAAATGATATTTTTAGCTACTTGAACACAAATTTGGATATTTCTTATCAGAAAATGATGTCATAAAGCTATCTAGCCAGATAAGATTGGGAGTGGTTGTCTAAATTCGTCCCCCTACGTATTTTTGATTCTGTCAACAAAATTCAACTAGAAAGAGGTACACGTGAACTAAAGTTGTTGAACATTTGTAAATTGTTTATGTTTTTATTAGTTTGTTCCTAAAAAGTAGTTTTTTCAACATTAATCTGTTATAATTTTATATAAAAACTTAAGAAGAAATCAATGAAAAGTTTCATATTCTAAGAGTCAAAGTGCATTATTGTATCTGAGAAAAATATTACTATAATTCTTAATCAAGAAATTTTTCTTTAAGCTATTGGTAATGTATATCTTCTGTATTAGTTTTTCTTTGTGAGTTTACATTATGTTTTCATCTCAACAATTATTTCAAGCTATATGAGATATCCCTATGAGGCTAATTTGATAATCAATTTCCCTAACTTCCGACAATTTTGTTTTATACACAAAGATTTATGATAGAACCAATTTTTTTATTATCATACCTATGTATGAATTGTTATATTATTGTTGATATTTCATATAATTGAAGGGTTTTTTTTGTTTTAGTTTTTTTTTTTTTTTTTTTTTTTTTTTTATAGAACCATTGGAATATTATTTCTTTTCATTTTCTACAATAACAGGTCTCAAATTATTCAGTGAATGTTGTAAAATCTGTTAGACATTTTCCTTTTCCTTCTAGCACCACAATCCATCCAATTAGTCTTCTGCCTTTGTTGGAAGCTAGCCTTTTGATTAGATATCTAAAAGATATTGTCCTGCAACCCATAAAACCAAAATTGATCTGAATCATAGCCTCTCTTTCAAAAAACATTATTGGCCTTGGCATAGTTTTCTATCTAAAATATATCTCAAGGGAACAATATGTTAATTTGAAAATAAAGGAGGATCATGCACAAAAAATAGTCATCCAAGTATACACGCACTAGGAATATTTCTCATGAATTTTTTTTGTCTACCTTTATTTTTTTTCCCTTTCCTTTTATAAATAATATAGTTTGGGTAGTTCCTTTTTTGCTCATAAAATAAACAAACTAACATGGAAATTTGTTATATATTCCATCTTTACAGTTGGAAAATCAATGTTATTACATTGTGAAAAGTGATTGCGACACCTTTTCCAACATTCTCCCATTTAGTAATCACTTTAAACAAGTGTAAATTCCAATCATGTCTCTACAAAAGATAATGTTATCTTATTTGATTTACCTTTGTCACTGTATCCATTGCCTTATCCTTTTATCTACACTTTGTCAACTTTGGTAGACCTAATTCCTCAATTCCCCTCACAAGGTGGAGACTCACATCAATATGCCTACTCTTAACACTGTAAGTTGGATTCTTGGCCATTGTAGTGGCACTTTAGCTATCACATTCTATTTCAAAACTACTTTGTTTGATGCCAATACCATTTCATTATGTCAATAGCTGCATCGATTCTTTAGTATCTTCTACCACAACAACATATTATGCCTCTAAGCTAGATAAGAAAATGATGGATTTCCTCTTACTAATCCAATTAATTACTCTAAAAAAATTATTTACATACATGTTTATGGAATTTCTGTTCTCCACATCTACAACCATATTTGCATCAACAACCCCACATAAATAAAATTGTTGTTACCTTGGTCCTAATATAATAAGGCATGGTTCTTGGTGCCTTGAAAATACCCGAATTTTCATTAAACATAGATCCAATGTTCCTTTCCTAGATTAGGGATAAATTTTCTCATTACTTGCATTTAATGTGCTATGTTTGGTCTTGTGAAAGCCATGTCATAAAAAAGACCCGATAGCTCTAGCATATTTCACCCTAGTTGTGTATTCCTTTTCCTAGTTATTTATGGCACATTTCAGTAGACAACTTAACTCCCTCTTGGAAAGGTGTTTTTACTTCTTTTCAAGTCTCCATCCCAAACTCATTTAATTTTTTCTTAATGTACTTCTTTAGAATAAGCTATTCATTTATGTTTTTCCTCTCATATTACCTCTGTGCCAAGTGTTGATGTTTGTAGCTTGGGTAGGTACTTCTGCACATGCCTAAGTGTCTAGGCATGAAGAAGTTGCCCAAAGTCTTTTAAGACACTTGCTCAAGTATAAGTAAATTCTATTGTAACTTAGCCTAAGTATAACTTAAGAAAAACAAATAATTAATTATGTTGGCTATTGAGCTAAAGAAACATAGGAAAATTAAAGTATATACATTCTTTTTTATGTTTTAATCTCAATCGTTGATCTCAAGTGAGGCAAGATCTAATATCAATTTTCAATCAATTTGGAGATTAGGGTTAGGGATTTAGCTCAATGTACATTTATAAAATCAAGGCCAAGGAGAGGAGAAACACACACCATAGAAAAATAAGCCATTGAGAGAGGTATTTTCTCAAGTGTGGAATGTGATACTCAAGTATGTTGGGTCCAACGTGTTGAATTTTGTAGCTATAGTTGGCCTTCATAATTTATATTTTAGCCCTTGAAATACATAGTTAATTTGTAAGACATGTTCTTCATGTAATTTTAATTATTTAGCCCTTGAAAGAATTAATATAAGACATGTTCTTGATGTTAGATTCAAAAGAGAAAATTTCAAAATTTGAATTTTGAATTTTTAGCTCCAAACTTGTCAAGTCAGCCCTCCCTCAAGTCAAGTTGGCCCCAATGAAGAGACACACCCATTCATATAGGAAGAAAAATATATGCAAAGCATTTTACCTCCTCCACATGGCACCATTTCACCTCTCACAAGACAAGTAATATTCTAGGCATCTCAGCAAAGAAGAAGAAAGACGAGTTAGGAAGAGCTCAACATTTATATATATAATATATATATATATATAATATATATATATAATATTATATATATCTCTATTGAATTCACACATGTAACTTTCTGGGTAGTAGGTCAAATATTTGGGCAACAAGGATGAAATTCTGGGCAGATTGGTCTGGGTAGCAGGGCCAAGTTTCTGCGCATATTTTTGGAGTTCAAAATTTAGCCTAGGTAGATTAGAGAGGGCCAAAGTTGAAGAGAAAACATTTGAATGGACAAGAGGTTTGTTTGACCACTTTTGACCATAGTATTGTTGGTTAGTTTGACCTCATAGTTGACTAGATATATTATGTGTATCTCTTGTTGAACTGAAGAATTTTTCTAAGGAAAAGATTGCTGGTTTTTTCCCCCAAGTGGGTTTTCCTTGGGTAAGTATTGTGTTCTATTTGTGCATTGTGATCTCTACTATCCTTGTGCATTTATTTTTGAATCTTTGAAGTGTAATTGCTTAATGATAAATGAGAATTTCTAAAAGAAGATCTACATCATTAGAAGTAACTATCAGTATTTTAGAAATTAGTGCTTGTATATATTACACTTGAAAAATCAACATGGTATCAGAGCTCTGGTGAAGGATAAGACATTGATATCACTCTTGAAGGTATTTGCTAAAGGGAAGAGCATTGAAGAAAACCTACATTGTTTATCTATGACTATGAGTTCCTTTATGAAGTCATAAAAAAAATTGGAAGGAGCTACAAATTTCAAGGATTGGAAAACCATGATTTATCTCATCCTTGCAAAGAAATGACTCTTGGGTATTGTGAAAGGTAAGGTTACCGAACCTTCAAATAATGAAGGAAAATTAAAATATAAGAAATATGAAATTACAAATAGGAGCATAATTGTGGAATCTACCAAAGATCACTTGATTCTCTATGTTGCAAATCTTGACTCTTATAAGAATATGTATGATTCCCTAGTTGGATTATACACTATCAACAACATTGGTCAAGAAATGAGCTTCATGATGTTAGAAAGATGAGAAATGATACTATAGTGTCATATTTCTTGAGAATTTCTCAATTAATAGACCAACTTCAATAAATTGACGAAATGATTTCTAAAAGGGAGCTTGTGACTACAAACATTAATGGTTTACTCGACTCATGGGATTCGTTTGTATCTAGTATTTGTGGCAAGAAGGAAACTCCAAATTTTGAAGAATTATGGACTGCCTATACTCAAGAAGAATGTAGGATCATCTCAAAGGGAAAGATTCAAATACCTAATGAAGGAGATTCTCAAGCTTTTGCAACACATTTCAAGAAGGCCGGAGGAAGAAAGAAATTATGTTTCTAAAGAAGAAATGAAGAAAGAAGACCTAAAGCAAGAAGATCTGCTCCTCAAGGAAAGAGAGATATGCCGAAAGTTTGATGATATGATTGTCACAAATTTGGTCACTATAGACATTATTTTCTTGAAAGATTGGATGATACAAAGAGAAAGGGAAAACAACATGCCACAATAGAAGACATTGATGAACTTCCATAGAAACTTCAGAATGAATATTTGGGCACCAAATAATTCTTTTATTTTTTTCTCTTACAGGTTCTATTGTAGATAGAGATGATTTGTGTTAGTAGATAATGGTGCCTCAATACAAATGACGGAGATCGTGACAACATCACAAGTCTAATGGAAATAAGATTATATCAAAAGGTAGAGTTTGGAGATAACAACAATTATGCAATCAAATGCACTGGGAAAATATCCATTGAGATGGAAGTAGGTGAAAATGTTCATCTTAGCAACATACTGTATATGTACTAGGTTTGAAAAGAATTTGGTTTCTATTTCATGTTTGGAAGATAAGGGAGATAGAGTGGCATTTGTTGGTGGAAAAGTATTTGTATGGCCAAAGGGCTCAAATAAATATTCTTCTAGAGTAATTGGAGTTTGTGAAGGAAGGTTGTATAGACTCTTGAAACAACCTGCACAATCATTATTACATAATGATGTTAATCCATGTGAACTTTAGCATAGAAGATATGATTACCTTAATTATAGAGCTTTGACAACTTTAAAGAAAATGGTTTCAGGTATTCTAGATTTGCAGATAGAGCATGTAGAAGTATGTAAAGGCCGTGTGCTTGGAAATAATTTCAAGAAGCCTTTTCCAAGAAATGAAATTAGATCCAAAGAAATTTGGATCTAGTTCATTCTTATGTATGTAGTCCAATTCCAGGAAAATCTCTTGGAGGCTCTTTATACCATGTAATATTTATTGATGACTTCTCTCGCAAGACATGGATCTACTTTTTCAAGACAAAGGATGAAATTTTCAACAAGTTTTAGGAACTTAAGCCTGAAATAGAAAACTTGAAGGGGAAGAAAATCAAGATTTTGATATCAGATAATGGAGCATAATATAATTCCAAGGAGCTTGTTTCATTTTGTAAAGAAGTTGGGATTAAGAGGGAGTTGATAGTCCCTTACAATCCACAATAAAATTGAGTTGCTGAAAGAACGAATTGAACCATTGAATAATATGTTAAGGAAGAGATGCATGATTAAGACTTGCCCTGTTTTTCTGGAGTGAGGCATCTATGGCAACTGTTTATATCCAAAATAAAAGTCCTCATAGAATTTTGGAAGACAAGACTCCTGAAGAAGCGTTCACCAGATAGAAGCCATATGTTGGACATTTGATAATATTTGGTTGTCAAGTACATATCCATGTAACTAAATATAATATAAAGAAGCTTGAGTGCTGAAAAAAGAAAAGAATATTTGTTGGATACAATGATTCATCAAAGGCCTATATAATATAAGTTCTAGGAAAACAATAGGTTGAGGTAAGCAAGGACGTGACCTTTGATGAAAAAGTTGCTTATTGGAAATCTAAAGAAGTTCCTTTGGACTTTGATGATGATGAAGAATATGAAGCTCCTAAGGAAGAAGGTCCATACAATCCTGTAGAACATCCCATAGAACATCAAGAAGAGCCAGGAAGACTTAGAGATCCAGTGGAGCCAGTTGTTCCTAAAATTAGGGAGAGACTAGCTTGGCTTAGATCTAATTTGCAGGAAGTAGAAGGACATGAAACACCACGTGGAACCTTCCGGGAAACCAAGTGACCAAAGAGGTATTCTAGATATGTAACACTAATGACTAATATCATTGGTTATGAACCTTCCACCTTTAAAGAAGCAACTAACCTGCAAGTTTGGAAGGCTGAGATCTTGGAAGAATACCAATCGATTATGAAGAATGGAATATGGGAAATTGTGCCAAGAAATAAAGGGAAGTCAATGGTAACTTCTAAATGGATATATAAGATCAAGCATCCAGTGGATGCCATTATTGAAAAATACAAGGCAATATTTTTTGCTAGAGGGTTCTCCCATAAAGAGGGAGAAGACTACGGTGAGACTTTTTCTTCAGTTTCCAGGTGCACTACCACTAGAACTATTATTTCTATTCCTTCTTTTATGGGTTGAAATTTACATCAGATGGATGTAAAGAATCTTTCCTCAATGGTGTGATTGAGGAAGAAGTGTACATAGAACAACCTCAAGTCTTTGAGGTTCATGGAAGAGAGTCTCACATCTGTAGATTGAAGAAAGCCTCATATGGACTTAAGCAAGCACCTAGAGCTTGGTATTCACGTATTAAAAACTACCTAACAATACTCAGTTTCTCCAAAAGTGAAGTTGATCGAAACTTATACATTTGAAAGGTTAAGAAGAATGAACCTATGATTTTTTTTATTGTATGTTGATGACTTATTTATGACATGTATAGAGCATCTCATTATTCGGCTATTATAGCTGGTGCAACACCCCCCAAAAATATGGCTTACACTCAATTTTGGAATCTTCCTTGGCCTTTTACATTGTTGTTGCAAACACTAGAGCTCATTTCACGAGTTCTCTTGTAGTTCTTTGGTCCCTTTTGCATGTTAGGTTAACTGTCATATTTTGACATGTTTGGTTGTCGTGCAATGTTTGCAAGCCTATTTTGATGGTTTTGAAGGCCAGTCTTTGTGTATACGAGTTGTACTAACAATGCAAACATCTATCACATCGATACACAAAGTCTTGAGCACTGTCGCATAAGTGTTGTCACAGTTGTCCTAAAGCCTATATTAAGTGTCACACTTGTCGTATCTTGTCGTGAGGTATTCACATGGAGGGAAATGATTTTTTCATGTGTTCATATGATCTATTTTGTCGTGTTGTAAAAGTTCTCTAAGCGTGTGATCACAGTCAAGGTCCATCTCAGTTCATCACCTATCCCACACTTAGCCATTTTCAGAAAATCTTCCCAACCGAGAAACTTAGCTTCACCAGGCCCCAAATGAACTACACATTGCACAATATCAACCCTGTAAGATGTGACCTTACTACTTGGAACTGCACAATGCACAATCCCTATTTCCCAAGGCTGCTGCACTACACAATTACTGTGCCAGCCTCCCGACCTTGAACCCCAGAATTGTGCAGTTATGTACCCAACTTGCCTTGAATTGTGCACTTCGCATATTCAAGCCTCAAGCTCTTCCTGTAGCTGTTGGAAATGTACAATGCATAGAATCCCAACCTCCCTTGACATCCAAAACTACAAAGTTGGCATTCCTAGTGTCCACTTCCTTAGCTAGACCTCATTGTCTCTAGAAATTGTGTAGTCTTGTCCTCTAGGCCTCCCTAAGCTATGCACTACGTAGTCTCAAGGATCATGCTCTTCCCCCTGACTACTAGAATTGCACAATGTGCAGTCACTGAGCCCCTCCTCCTAACCTATCACTTGTATCGAGCTCAGTTGATGGATCCAAATGCATCATCTTAGACTAGGGGGTTTTCAAATTGATGTCGTCTTGTCATGAGTGAATTGCAGGAATAGGTACACTATCATGTCATGGAAAGATGATGGATAAGGAGAATAAGGAGGGAAGCATGCCTAAAGAATCTCTTGTAGCTGAACTTACAAGTTGATCAATCGAGGGAAATCAAAGGGACACAAGTTTGCAATCACCATCCAAGACTAAAGATCATTGAAGATTCCACATCACCAAGCCATGCAGAGGTGAAAAGAAATCATATTCAATAAGACATCCATCTTAGCAGCAATAGTGACTTGACATTGTTACATCATCAAACATTCCATGTCAGCGTTGTCATGTCATGTCATGAGTGGTCATATGCCACATCACTATTGTGGACCATGTATATTGTATTCAAATGTATTGTAAAGTGAAAGTCCAAAAGGCACACATGGAATGTGAAGAGTCATGTAAGTTGAAAAGTCATAGGAAGTCAAACAATCCTGAGGGTAGTCAAAGAGTCACCCTTGGTTATATACACTCCCTCATTGTATGAGCAAAAGACTTTCACCTTATCTCCTCCCACAAGGCATTAGAGAGACCAGTTAGTTCTTTGAGGAGAAAGAAGTGGCTCCAATGTCCCACTATTGGGGCTAATGATGTACATTGTAAAAATGTGCCTTGGAACTTTTACCTAATAACATAAGCCTTCAAGGCCAACACATTCTTCATGCATGGAATATGAATGTTTGTAAGACTATTCTGTGGATGTTTGTATTTTAGGTTTGCTTCCACATGTGCTAATATAGTTGAACTATTTAGGTTATTTTAGTACTTATCTTATTGAAAATGTGTTGCAATGGTTGTTATTATTGTCCCATCCTTGTGAAATATTCCATAGGATACTAGAAATCTCTTTCTTCATTTATTGGTTGTAACGACCATCACATCTATTTTGAACTATTTCACAGGATGTTAGACGAATCTTGCTGGTTCATGTGTGTCTCTTCTCGGGTGGTACTATTACCTCTCACTTAGAGGCTCACTTTTCTCCCCCCTATGTAGCAGAAGAACCTCAACACAGTTGCAAATGAACACTCACCAGGCACATCCCCTTTCTTTTTGAAGATACGTTTGCACCCCTCTCTCTTACCGATAGTTAGAGTCAAGGAAAATGTTTAAGAATTCAGAAACCGAGCCTTCATTCCAGATGGTAATCCTATACCAAATAGTCTAAGGTCTAATTGGGACTTCACATCAGGGAGATCTCCTCAATGTTGGCAGGTCCAGCACCACCAACATCAATGTAAGAGGGAGTTGGCATCCAAATTTGATATGAAGGATCTCAGTTTGATGCACTACTATTTGGGGCTAGAAGCATGGCAAAAGCCTGACGAAATTCTTACAAAAGTTTGGGATGATGGATTGTAAATCAATGGAAACTCCCATGATGACCAATCTGAGAAAGTTGAGAGACTCTGAGTCATATTTGGTAGATCCATCCATGTACCGAAAGTTTATTGGCTCACTGATGTATTTGGTTAATTCCAGGCCGAACATTTTCTTTGCAATGAATACTCTAAGCGAGTTTCAGCTGGAGCTAAGGCATGATCGTTGGATTGTAGTAAATCATGTATTTAGATATTTACAAGGTACAATTGATTATGGTTTGATATATGTCTCAAATGGTGATATACAACTACAAGCATTTACAGATGCAGATTAGGCAGGGGGTGCTGAAGTCATAAAAAGTACATACAAAGGTTGCTTTAGTTTGGGCTCTACTATGATTTCATGGATGAGAAGGAAGCAAGAATTTGTTTCAGTCAACACTGTCGAGGCATAATATATTTTATCCAGTTTAGCGAGTCATGAAGCAGTGCGACTTCAGAAGTTACTGACATGACTATTTGATCAGGTGCTAGAACTGCCCATGATATATTGTGATAATCAAAATTGTGTGAAGCTGATAAAGAATCTAGTTTTCCATGACAAGTCGAAGCGCATCAAGATCAAGTGCCACTTCATCCATGACATGGTGCAGAAGGGAGAAGTGAAGATCCAACATGTCTCTACTGATGAATATATAACTGATATTCTTATAAAGACTCTATCTAGAGCAAAGTTTTTATACTTCAGGGACAAGTTGAGAATACCTCTTTTAGTGAGAGGGAGTGTCGATGACATAATATCATGGATTGAGATTATCCTTGTGTCTAGTATATTGACCCTAAATAGGGGTAATGGTCTAGTAGAGGACTAGGATTATTCTTATGTCAAGCAATATTGACCCCAATTAGGAAGAATGTGCTGGAAATATAACTAGTTTTAGTCTTCATAATTGTTATTATACTCATTTCAATATTTATCTTATGTAACAAACAAAAGAATAAAATAAAAAAGTTATTATTTTAAAGCACAGGTTTCATGTTTCTTATTGATGGTCTTCTAGGTAAATTCATGTTATTCATGCTTCTAGGGTTTGTCAGGTCATAGGATATATTGTCATGAGTTAAAAGAGTCAACATCATGATTATAAGACCCTTCCCTGCAAGATGTGCCTTTATAAGAAGAGCTTCGGCGTAAATCACATAGGACAGATCTTTGTCGACGCGTTTCGAACCAACTAGTGTGGTTCATCATCAAGACGAGTTGAAGACACAAATCTGGCTTAGCATGTTAAATAGACTGAGCAGAGACTCTAACGGCTACCCAACACTAACGGCTACCTAACAGCTAATTTAGACTTCAAGGTCCAGGTCAAGACTAAATTAATAAATGTAACATTTTTTTTTTCTATAATTATTTTTATTTTATAGTACTAAGATTTAATAATATATAATCCTATTTATATAAAAAGTAAAGATAGGTGAAATAGCATCATAAATATATTAATTGTAAAGGTTATCGAATTACTTAATAGTCTACTTTTATGGTCAAGATTAATAATAATATTATAAAGAAATCAATCAATATAAGGTAAGCGAAGAGCTGCAAATTATTCATTTATTAATTTATTTACTACAATATACCTAAGTTTTTACGGTACACGAAGTGAATTACTAACCCTTCAGGTAAAGTTAATTTGTTTATGATTTTCTCATTATAAAATTGTTTAATATGTTAATTAATAGTACTATTGTGAATGTTGGGAAAATCTCAAATCTAATAATAATAATATTATATATATATATGTGGGTGTGTGTGTGTGTGTATATATATATATATTAATTTAAATGGATGACTAATGTCAAGTTGTTAAAAGATATCAAGATATATCATGCTTATGGTAGAAGTAAATTGTAAAAAATATCATTGTAAATAAAATAAATGAAATTAGAACCTAGAGTAAATAGTAATTAACTACTAAATACTAATGGATTATGAAACTAACAAAATGAATCAAGATAGGAATATGAATACAAATGTAAATAAAAATAAATTAGAACCTAGACTCCATAATAATTAGTTATGCTATAATAATGACCTTGAGGAGGCATATTTAACTAGGTAAGAATAATAACTGAGATTATATATATATAAATATAATCATGAATCTATAAGTAGAATATCCATAATAGTACTCTTTAACATATAAAGGGGAATCTAATAGACATCTATCTTAATATATAAAAGAGGAGAATAAATAAGAACCCTACGGAAGAGAAGCAACCTGGAAGAGCTCCAAAGAAAGATAGGAGGCAAAGGACCAGAGAAAATCACAAGGAAACTCAGCTCAAGGCGGAAGAGGAAGAATCAGACGGGATCAGGGGGAACGAAACAAAAGAACAAAGGGCGGGGGGGCAGAGGGGGGAAAAACACTAGGACGAAAGGGCGGGGATCCAACACCTACTTACCTTCCAGCCATCATCTCTGTTGAGATTGATAGGCCTTTTTTGAATTTCTATAGCTTCCCTTAACTTCCGATGACGGAAATGAGCCACCTTGGCAATCACCTTGGCTTCCTCTATACAAACATGATGCTTTGTCTTGTCCACATGCTCCGCTAAGGCTGACGACTTTGTTCTCCCATGTCTCAGGTCAGCAGCATGTTCACAGATTCTTTGCTGGATGGATCGCCCTGTTTCTCCTATATAGGGCGTCCCACATGAGCAAGGAATCAAATAAACCCCCTTCATGTCCATAGGGTTGACAGGATCTTTCACCGACCGAAGGGAATTACGAATGGTTTTGAGGGGCCTGAAGGTTGAGGGAATATCAAACCTTTTGAGGACCCACGCAATCTTGTCTGTGGTTCCCTGGATGTAGGGAAGATGGACACCAGGATGGCGCTCCTTAGGCTCTTTCTTCTTAAACTGCGGTAGAAAAAGCGCAATTAATGACTTATATGAAAACAGAGATGGCAATATCGTAAAAGACATTAACACAAATAAAGATGGGTGTAGTATTATTATGAATAATTTAGGTAATAATCTATGTGAAGGCAATATTAATAAAAATAACTTATATAATGAAGACATTAATAATATGAATAAGTTACATATTAACAATAATGATGATATAAGCATTAATATTATTAAAGACTGTAATAATAAGGTCGGTCATACTAATAATAATAATCTATGCAACCCAATTAACATCAATTTAGAGGACATTAAAGGTATCGATATTAATACTAAAGGATATAAAAATATGATCATTAAGAATAAGGGCTCTAATAATAAATTATATAGCAACATCAATAATGAGTTGGACAATAACAATGTGATTTCTAATAATAATATCAATAATAATTTAAATAATATCAATAGGAAAGTTAGTGCGAATAAAAGTCTTGGTAACTATAGTGTTTCCAGTAAGGGTAGTTTTTGTCATGATGTCATTGTTAATCCAGGCCTTAGTAAAGAGTATGAGGACCTTAGCGAGAAGGTCTCTCATCCCTCGTCCCGGAATAGTAAGGTTGTTAACCTTTCTAGTTTTTCTTTCTCCCCTGAAGTTTTTAGTCTTTAAGTAAGGGCTTAAACTTTGCCCTTGACCCTAGAAAGATCCCTGTAGATGACATTATTTGTGACGTGGAGCAGGGAATCAAAGATCTTCCTGATAATATTAAAGACACTATCAGGCAGGATTGTGCTGTCGTCCTCAGGAAGGCTAAACCCCCTCGAAGGAACCTCAGCAAGGAAGAGTTTAGTGCCTTAAAGTCCTTAAATCAGAATGAAGATATTGTGGTCCTTAAGGCGGACAAAGGAGGGGCGACGATCATCCTCGACAAGGAAGATTACCGTAAGAAGATGTTAGATCATCTTCACAACAGTGGCAGTTATAAAAAACTTGCTAAGAACCCTCTGAAGAAGGTCTCCAAGACAGTGGCTCTCGCCATCAAATCTAGTAAATCGGTGAGTTCCCTGTCCCGTAAGCTCATTGAGAGCAATCCCATTGCTCCCATAATCTATGGGGTGCCTAAAATTCATAAGGAAGGAGCACCTCTGAGGCCTATTGTCAACACCATCGGGGGGCCGACCTACCTTCTAGCCAAGTTTCTAGCTCTTAAGCTTAAGCCCCTGGTTGGCCGCACTGAGTCCTTCGTGAAGGACTCGGCATCCTTCATCATGGATCTCAAGGACATTAAGCTTGAGCCTGAAGACATTCTTGTCAGCTTTGATGTGGTCTCATTGTATACTTGCATTCCTATAAAAGAAGCCTTGGAAGTGATCTACCGCCTAACAGATCCAGATACAGCCCATCTGGTAGAGGTATGCCTAACTTCCACGTTCTTTTGTTTTGAGGGTGAGTTCTTTGAGCAAACCTGTGGGGTTGCCATGGGTTCCCCCCTCTCCCCGATTGTGGCTAATCTTTTTATGGAAGATTTCGAGGCCAAAGCTCTAGCCTCGGCTCGTCTCCTTCCAAAGCTGTGGAAAAGGTATGTTGATGACACGAATGTCATCTGGTCCCATGGCCATGAGGAGCTGGATCACTTCTTTAATCACCTCAATAGCCAGTCCTCAGCCATTAAGTTCACCATGGAAAAAGAGGTCAATGGCAGCCTCCCTTTCCTGGATATTCTGATTTCGAAGAAGGAGGGCAACTCTCTCTCCCACTCTGTGTTTCGTAAGAAAACACACACGGAGCAATATCTTCACGCCGATTCCCACCATTTCCCGGCTCAGAAGATGGGGGTTCTTAACACCCTAGCTACTCGTGCCCTCAGGATTTCAGACAATGAAAGCCTGGATAGAGAGAGATCCCACCTCCTTGATGTCTTTGTGGAAAACGGATATTGTAGGCACCTAGGTCGGAAAGCCTTCCTTACAGCCTCCAGGAATGCGTTTAAGAAGAAAGAGCCTAAGGAGCACCATCCTGGTGTCCATCTTCCCTACATCGAGGGAACCACAGACAAGATTGCGTGGGTCCTCAAAAGGTTTGATATTCCCTCAACCTTCAGGCCCCTCAAAACCATTTGTAATTCCCTTCGGTCGGTGAAAGATCCTGTCAACCCTATGGACATGAAGGGGGTTTATTTGATTCCTTGCTCATGTGGGACGCCCTATATAGGAG
>APFE030755434.1:122134-144380 GCA_000404065.3 Pinus taeda
ATATATATATCTCTATTGAATTCACACATGTAACTTTCTGGGTAGTAGGTCAAATATTTGGGCAACAAGGATGAAATTCTGGGCAGATTGGTCTGGGTAGCAGGGCCAAGTTTCTGCGCATATTTTTGGAGTTCAAAATTTAGCCTAGGTAGATTAGAGAGGGCCAAAGTTGAAGAGAAAACATTTGAATGGACAAGAGGTTTGTTTGACCACTTTTGACCATAGTATTGTTGGTTAGTTTGACCTCATAGTTGACTAGATATATTATGTGTATCTCTTGTTGAACTGAAGAATTTTTCTAAGGAAAAGATTGCTGGTTTTTTCCCCCAAGTGGGTTTTCCTTGGGTAAGTATTGTGTTCTATTTGTGCATTGTGATCTCTACTATCCTTGTGCATTTATTTTTGAATCTTTGAAGTGTAATTGCTTAATGATAAATGAGAATTTCTAAAAGAAGATCTACATCATTAGAAGTAACTATCAGTATTTTAGAAATTAGTGCTTGTATATATTACACTTGAAAAATCAACATGGTATCAGAGCTCTGGTGAAGGATAAGACATTGATATCACTCTTGAAGGTATTTGCTAAAGGGAAGAGCATTGAAGAAAACCTACATTGTTTATCTATGACTATGAGTTCCTTTATGAAGTCATAAAAAAAATTGGAAGGAGCTACAAATTTCAAGGATTGGAAAACCATGATTTATCTCATCCTTGCAAAGAAATGACTCTTGGGTATTGTGAAAGGTAAGGTTACCGAACCTTCAAATAATGAAGGAAAATTAAAATATAAGAAATATGAAATTACAAATAGGAGCATAATTGTGGAATCTACCAAAGATCACTTGATTCTCTATGTTGCAAATCTTGACTCTTATAAGAATATGTATGATTCCCTAGTTGGATTATACACTATCAACAACATTGGTCAAGAAATGAGCTTCATGATGTTAGAAAGATGAGAAATGATACTATAGTGTCATATTTCTTGAGAATTTCTCAATTAATAGACCAACTTCAATAAATTGACGAAATGATTTCTAAAAGGGAGCTTGTGACTACAAACATTAATGGTTTACTCGACTCATGGGATTCGTTTGTATCTAGTATTTGTGGCAAGAAGGAAACTCCAAATTTTGAAGAATTATGGACTGCCTATACTCAAGAAGAATGTAGGATCATCTCAAAGGGAAAGATTCAAATACCTAATGAAGGAGATTCTCAAGCTTTTGCAACACATTTCAAGAAGGCCGGAGGAAGAAAGAAATTATGTTTCTAAAGAAGAAATGAAGAAAGAAGACCTAAAGCAAGAAGATCTGCTCCTCAAGGAAAGAGAGATATGCCGAAAGTTTGATGATATGATTGTCACAAATTTGGTCACTATAGACATTATTTTCTTGAAAGATTGGATGATACAAAGAGAAAGGGAAAACAACATGCCACAATAGAAGACATTGATGAACTTCCATAGAAACTTCAGAATGAATATTTGGGCACCAAATAATTCTTTTATTTTTTTCTCTTACAGGTTCTATTGTAGATAGAGATGATTTGTGTTAGTAGATAATGGTGCCTCAATACAAATGACGGAGATCGTGACAACATCACAAGTCTAATGGAAATAAGATTATATCAAAAGGTAGAGTTTGGAGATAACAACAATTATGCAATCAAATGCACTGGGAAAATATCCATTGAGATGGAAGTAGGTGAAAATGTTCATCTTAGCAACATACTGTATATGTACTAGGTTTGAAAAGAATTTGGTTTCTATTTCATGTTTGGAAGATAAGGGAGATAGAGTGGCATTTGTTGGTGGAAAAGTATTTGTATGGCCAAAGGGCTCAAATAAATATTCTTCTAGAGTAATTGGAGTTTGTGAAGGAAGGTTGTATAGACTCTTGAAACAACCTGCACAATCATTATTACATAATGATGTTAATCCATGTGAACTTTAGCATAGAAGATATGATTACCTTAATTATAGAGCTTTGACAACTTTAAAGAAAATGGTTTCAGGTATTCTAGATTTGCAGATAGAGCATGTAGAAGTATGTAAAGGCCGTGTGCTTGGAAATAATTTCAAGAAGCCTTTTCCAAGAAATGAAATTAGATCCAAAGAAATTTGGATCTAGTTCATTCTTATGTATGTAGTCCAATTCCAGGAAAATCTCTTGGAGGCTCTTTATACCATGTAATATTTATTGATGACTTCTCTCGCAAGACATGGATCTACTTTTTCAAGACAAAGGATGAAATTTTCAACAAGTTTTAGGAACTTAAGCCTGAAATAGAAAACTTGAAGGGGAAGAAAATCAAGATTTTGATATCAGATAATGGAGCATAATATAATTCCAAGGAGCTTGTTTCATTTTGTAAAGAAGTTGGGATTAAGAGGGAGTTGATAGTCCCTTACAATCCACAATAAAATTGAGTTGCTGAAAGAACGAATTGAACCATTGAATAATATGTTAAGGAAGAGATGCATGATTAAGACTTGCCCTGTTTTTCTGGAGTGAGGCATCTATGGCAACTGTTTATATCCAAAATAAAAGTCCTCATAGAATTTTGGAAGACAAGACTCCTGAAGAAGCGTTCACCAGATAGAAGCCATATGTTGGACATTTGATAATATTTGGTTGTCAAGTACATATCCATGTAACTAAATATAATATAAAGAAGCTTGAGTGCTGAAAAAAGAAAAGAATATTTGTTGGATACAATGATTCATCAAAGGCCTATATAATATAAGTTCTAGGAAAACAATAGGTTGAGGTAAGCAAGGACGTGACCTTTGATGAAAAAGTTGCTTATTGGAAATCTAAAGAAGTTCCTTTGGACTTTGATGATGATGAAGAATATGAAGCTCCTAAGGAAGAAGGTCCATACAATCCTGTAGAACATCCCATAGAACATCAAGAAGAGCCAGGAAGACTTAGAGATCCAGTGGAGCCAGTTGTTCCTAAAATTAGGGAGAGACTAGCTTGGCTTAGATCTAATTTGCAGGAAGTAGAAGGACATGAAACACCACGTGGAACCTTCCGGGAAACCAAGTGACCAAAGAGGTATTCTAGATATGTAACACTAATGACTAATATCATTGGTTATGAACCTTCCACCTTTAAAGAAGCAACTAACCTGCAAGTTTGGAAGGCTGAGATCTTGGAAGAATACCAATCGATTATGAAGAATGGAATATGGGAAATTGTGCCAAGAAATAAAGGGAAGTCAATGGTAACTTCTAAATGGATATATAAGATCAAGCATCCAGTGGATGCCATTATTGAAAAATACAAGGCAATATTTTTTGCTAGAGGGTTCTCCCATAAAGAGGGAGAAGACTACGGTGAGACTTTTTCTTCAGTTTCCAGGTGCACTACCACTAGAACTATTATTTCTATTCCTTCTTTTATGGGTTGAAATTTACATCAGATGGATGTAAAGAATCTTTCCTCAATGGTGTGATTGAGGAAGAAGTGTACATAGAACAACCTCAAGTCTTTGAGGTTCATGGAAGAGAGTCTCACATCTGTAGATTGAAGAAAGCCTCATATGGACTTAAGCAAGCACCTAGAGCTTGGTATTCACGTATTAAAAACTACCTAACAATACTCAGTTTCTCCAAAAGTGAAGTTGATCGAAACTTATACATTTGAAAGGTTAAGAAGAATGAACCTATGATTTTTTTTATTGTATGTTGATGACTTATTTATGACATGTATAGAGCATCTCATTATTCGGCTATTATAGCTGGTGCAACACCCCCCAAAAATATGGCTTACACTCAATTTTGGAATCTTCCTTGGCCTTTTACATTGTTGTTGCAAACACTAGAGCTCATTTCACGAGTTCTCTTGTAGTTCTTTGGTCCCTTTTGCATGTTAGGTTAACTGTCATATTTTGACATGTTTGGTTGTCGTGCAATGTTTGCAAGCCTATTTTGATGGTTTTGAAGGCCAGTCTTTGTGTATACGAGTTGTACTAACAATGCAAACATCTATCACATCGATACACAAAGTCTTGAGCACTGTCGCATAAGTGTTGTCACAGTTGTCCTAAAGCCTATATTAAGTGTCACACTTGTCGTATCTTGTCGTGAGGTATTCACATGGAGGGAAATGATTTTTTCATGTGTTCATATGATCTATTTTGTCGTGTTGTAAAAGTTCTCTAAGCGTGTGATCACAGTCAAGGTCCATCTCAGTTCATCACCTATCCCACACTTAGCCATTTTCAGAAAATCTTCCCAACCGAGAAACTTAGCTTCACCAGGCCCCAAATGAACTACACATTGCACAATATCAACCCTGTAAGATGTGACCTTACTACTTGGAACTGCACAATGCACAATCCCTATTTCCCAAGGCTGCTGCACTACACAATTACTGTGCCAGCCTCCCGACCTTGAACCCCAGAATTGTGCAGTTATGTACCCAACTTGCCTTGAATTGTGCACTTCGCATATTCAAGCCTCAAGCTCTTCCTGTAGCTGTTGGAAATGTACAATGCATAGAATCCCAACCTCCCTTGACATCCAAAACTACAAAGTTGGCATTCCTAGTGTCCACTTCCTTAGCTAGACCTCATTGTCTCTAGAAATTGTGTAGTCTTGTCCTCTAGGCCTCCCTAAGCTATGCACTACGTAGTCTCAAGGATCATGCTCTTCCCCCTGACTACTAGAATTGCACAATGTGCAGTCACTGAGCCCCTCCTCCTAACCTATCACTTGTATCGAGCTCAGTTGATGGATCCAAATGCATCATCTTAGACTAGGGGGTTTTCAAATTGATGTCGTCTTGTCATGAGTGAATTGCAGGAATAGGTACACTATCATGTCATGGAAAGATGATGGATAAGGAGAATAAGGAGGGAAGCATGCCTAAAGAATCTCTTGTAGCTGAACTTACAAGTTGATCAATCGAGGGAAATCAAAGGGACACAAGTTTGCAATCACCATCCAAGACTAAAGATCATTGAAGATTCCACATCACCAAGCCATGCAGAGGTGAAAAGAAATCATATTCAATAAGACATCCATCTTAGCAGCAATAGTGACTTGACATTGTTACATCATCAAACATTCCATGTCAGCGTTGTCATGTCATGTCATGAGTGGTCATATGCCACATCACTATTGTGGACCATGTATATTGTATTCAAATGTATTGTAAAGTGAAAGTCCAAAAGGCACACATGGAATGTGAAGAGTCATGTAAGTTGAAAAGTCATAGGAAGTCAAACAATCCTGAGGGTAGTCAAAGAGTCACCCTTGGTTATATACACTCCCTCATTGTATGAGCAAAAGACTTTCACCTTATCTCCTCCCACAAGGCATTAGAGAGACCAGTTAGTTCTTTGAGGAGAAAGAAGTGGCTCCAATGTCCCACTATTGGGGCTAATGATGTACATTGTAAAAATGTGCCTTGGAACTTTTACCTAATAACATAAGCCTTCAAGGCCAACACATTCTTCATGCATGGAATATGAATGTTTGTAAGACTATTCTGTGGATGTTTGTATTTTAGGTTTGCTTCCACATGTGCTAATATAGTTGAACTATTTAGGTTATTTTAGTACTTATCTTATTGAAAATGTGTTGCAATGGTTGTTATTATTGTCCCATCCTTGTGAAATATTCCATAGGATACTAGAAATCTCTTTCTTCATTTATTGGTTGTAACGACCATCACATCTATTTTGGACTATTTCACAGGATGTTAGACGAATCTTGCTGGTTCATGTGTGTCTCTTCTCGGGTGGTACTATTACCTCTCACTTAGAGGCTCACTTTTCTCCCCCCTATGTAGCAGAAGAACCTCAACACAGTTGCAAATGAACACTCACCAGGCACATCCCCTTTCTTTTTGAAGATACGTTTGCACCCCTCTCTCTTACCGATAGTTAGAGTCAAGGAAAATGTTTAAGAATTCAGAAACCGAGCCTTCATTCCAGATGGTAATCCTATACCAAATAGTCTAAGGTCTAATTGGGACTTCACATCAGGGAGATCTCCTCAATGTTGGCAGGTCCAGCACCACCAACATCAATGTAAGAGGGAGTTGGCATCCAAATTTGATATGAAGGATCTCAGTTTGATGCACTACTATTTGGGGCTAGAAGCATGGCAAAAGCCTGACGAAATTCTTACAAAAGTTTGGGATGATGGATTGTAAATCAATGGAAACTCCCATGATGACCAATCTGAGAAAGTTGAGAGACTCTGAGTCATATTTGGTAGATCCATCCATGTACCGAAAGTTTATTGGCTCACTGATGTATTTGGTTAATTCCAGGCCGAACATTTTCTTTGCAATGAATACTCTAAGCGAGTTTCAGCTGGAGCTAAGGCATGATCGTTGGATTGTAGTAAATCATGTATTTAGATATTTACAAGGTACAATTGATTATGGTTTGATATATGTCTCAAATGGTGATATACAACTACAAGCATTTACAGATGCAGATTAGGCAGGGGGTGCTGAAGTCATAAAAAGTACATACAAAGGTTGCTTTAGTTTGGGCTCTACTATGATTTCATGGATGAGAAGGAAGCAAGAATTTGTTTCAGTCAACACTGTCGAGGCATAATATATTTTATCCAGTTTAGCGAGTCATGAAGCAGTGCGACTTCAGAAGTTACTGACATGACTATTTGATCAGGTGCTAGAACTGCCCATGATATATTGTGATAATCAAAATTGTGTGAAGCTGATAAAGAATCTAGTTTTCCATGACAAGTCGAAGCGCATCAAGATCAAGTGCCACTTCATCCATGACATGGTGCAGAAGGGAGAAGTGAAGATCCAACATGTCTCTACTGATGAATATATAACTGATATTCTTATAAAGACTCTATCTAGAGCAAAGTTTTTATACTTCAGGGACAAGTTGAGAATACCTCTTTTAGTGAGAGGGAGTGTCGATGACATAATATCATGGATTGAGATTATCCTTGTGTCTAGTATATTGACCCTAAATAGGGGTAATGGTCTAGTAGAGGACTAGGATTATTCTTATGTCAAGCAATATTGACCCCAATTAGGAAGAATGTGCTGGAAATATAACTAGTTTTAGTCTTCATAATTGTTATTATACTCATTTCAATATTTATCTTATGTAACAAACAAAAGAATAAAATAAAAAAGTTATTATTTTAAAGCACAGGTTTCATGTTTCTTATTGATGGTCTTCTAGGTAAATTCATGTTATTCATGCTTCTAGGGTTTGTCAGGTCATAGGATATATTGTCATGAGTTAAAAGAGTCAACATCATGATTATAAGACCCTTCCCTGCAAGATGTGCCTTGTAAAAGAATTTGTTTTTTGTCTAGAAGGTCTTGAAAATCTTCAAAGTAAAAGTTTTCCTTGGCAGCTTCAAATCAACCTAAAGGAGGGAATTCGACCCCTTGGAAAGATTAGAAATATAGGAATCTTTGATCTCATTTGACACACTAACTCACACAAGTTCGATCTGAAGCTGGAAGAATGAAGAAAGGAAGAGAGAAGGTCTAGATGGAAAAAAGAATCCAAGAAGAATAAGGAAATCTATTTTTGGCTCTATCTCTCTCACACGTGTGAAATCTAGGGTTTCTTTAGCTTCTAGCAAGGCGAAAATTGTAGGTCTGAATTGCAAGAGATTAAGTTGCAGGATTGAGTCATTGGAAGAGAAAATACTGTGATTGAGTTCGTTGACCTTGGGAAGAATTGTATTACACAAAGGAGGATATCTTAAAGAAATATCCTAGCCTGGTTTTTGTAGCATCTATAATGTCAAAATTGTAGGGTCAAAGCTAGAAATTGATGTTGCAATTTGAAGTTGGTTGATGTAGGATTGAGCCTTGTTGATCTAATCTTATTAGAAAGGTTTCTTGAAGGGATTAATTGGTACTTAGAGGAAGGACTTGGTCTTAGGTTTGGGGCTTGGTTGTCTCATTTGAAGTAGATTCTATAAGAAGAGAAGAGATTTTTCCAGGTTTTCCCCTTGGAGGGGCTTTTCCCTAGCTTGGAAACTAATTTCTGTGTCCACTATTTTACGATTTTGTTCTTGATAGTTGTTTGATGAATAAGAATCAATAAATAAAACATAGGAAGATAAATACAATTCACAAAAAATTATTAAGGTTAAGGAAAATTTGAATTAATAGCCTCGAGATTGCATTTTCCAACATGGTATCAAAGTAAGGTGAACAAGAGAAGGTAACTAAGAAGATCATCTTGTGGGCACAAAGAAGGATTTGCCAAGGGGAATCACTAGTAGAAGGATCATGCTCTTATTGATGAAAGAAAGAAGACTACTTCATGAGAAGGGAGATCACAAGAAGGACCACTGGAAGAATTTTTTTAAGGAAGCATCAAGGAATCATTCATCATTCTTTGAAGTTGTTGTTGAAGGTATCCTATAATACATATTTCTAGGACATCATTGAAGTCTCTTTGAAGATCCTGAAAGCATAAAGATAGTTGAGACATCATCAAAGAAAAAAAGACCCTTGGTTGACAAGTAAGTGTCATATTATTTCTCTATGTCTTAATTTAAAGGTCATATTGGTCCTTTCTATAAGGAAAAAAATAAGCTCGTTGGCCCAACAAATTTCCTAGCATGGAAGAAGAGGATTGATCTGGAACTTACAAAACATGGAGTAATGGAATATTTCCTTGTGAAATTGCTGAAACTAACAAGTCTTGAGAGCTAGAAAAATACAAGAAATGAGAATTAAGGGCACAAAGGATAATTATGGAATCCATTAAGGATCATCTTGTTCTATTTGTTGCTAATTTGAAAACTTCCAAGGCTATGTATGACAAAAGATTTATTTGAGAAACCAACTATACAGAATAAAGAAATTGAAATATGAATACATGACCTCCTACTTGATGAATATTTCATAGATGAGAGATCAGTTGCATGGGCTTGGGGAGACAATTTCTGACTTTGAAATGACCATCTATGTACTGAATGCCTTGCCACTAGAATGGAGCAGTTTTGCAACTATCATCTACTCTAAGAAATACTCTACTCCTTTTGATGAGTTTTGGGTTCAATGCATCTTGGAAGAGACTAGGATAAATGAAAATCATGACATTGATTCAAATGAAAAATCTCAAGCCTTTATTGCAAGAACCAATATGCTAAAGAAGGGAAATTTTGTAAAGTCCAAGAAGAAGCCATATATGTCCAAGGTTCAATGCTTTGGATGCAATGAATTTGGAAACTTTAAGAGGGATTGTCCAAACAAGTAGAAAAACTAAAGAAATGAAAGAAGTGAAAGAAACACAACTGAAAAGAAGGGAGAACATGAGAAGAAGACAAAGAAGGAATATATCAAAGATATTTAGTATTTAAGAAGACATCCTTATTGTTAGGTTCTTTAGGAAATTGTCTTTCATTTAGAATAACATGCATTGTTGTTTAATCTAGAAGTTCTTTTTGTAAAATCATGGCATCATAGATATTAGAATGCGATAGTAGAAGGTTTACAATTTATTTGATTGAGTTTCTTTGTAGGAATCATATAGTCTTTCAAAATTGAGAAGATTGGATCATTTTTCATATTGCAGCTCATCTAGGCATTTTCTAACATAGTGTTAGAGGTAGTAATTTTGCTAAGGTGGATCATCATGATTTTATAAGAACCATCATTTTGGAAGGTTCTTGGAAGAAGCATTATGACAAGGTTAGTATATATTTCATATAGTATGGAAACAATACTATTGAAGGATGAAGGAATGCTGTTGGTTAAGTTGAAGAACAAAATAGCTAGATGATTGTATGAAAGACTAGGAATGCATATTTGAAGTAACTCTTAGGTAGGATTCATATGTACATAATCCTGAAAAAGAAGTTAGTCATAAAACATGCGTGGTGAATCTTTCATTTAGTTGTATGATGCCTAAAATATGAATTTGACTTACTCTAAAATGAAGAAAAGGATTAAGACTTTCTCATTAGAATATATAGAATGGTAATCAACATCTAGTACAATCTTTGAAATAAATTTTTAACTTGGTAATCAAGTTCGATCCTTGGGCACTCTGATGCATGAAAGAATATTATTGTGAAGATGGACCATGAGAATGTTGATGTTTTGATGAGAAGGTCATCATGATGAGGTAAGTATAATATTAATATTTCTTGTTGGTTATCTGGTTAACATATTGTTTTGTTACCTGGAAGGATATTGATAGTTGAGGCAAGTTTAACTGTATGGATTGAATATATGGTTTTGGAAATAATATAGTCAAAATGTTTGCATCATCATCTTGGAATGGAAAGGTAGTAGTGTGAAGAGATAACCTGAAGTTCAAGTTCATACAAAGAATGTCACTTTCATGAAGGAGCTATGATTAAATTGAAGATCGGTAATGATCAATATAATTCCCTCATTGATAATGTCAATATGAAAGTGATGTGCAAGATTGGTCCTGTCACAAAATGAAAGGAAGAAGATGGATTAATGATACCTAGGAAAGAAGAAATCTCAATATAATGATATGATAAGGAAAGTGGGCACCTGCAACTATCTCTAGAAAGAACATGTCACTGATATTCTTATGGAAACAAGCTAGAGAGCTTGTGGTCATGACTTCTCATATTAGAAATAAGTCAGGGATATCCTCTCTGGTTGAGAGGGAGATATGATGAACATCACATGTGGATTCTCTTCTTCATGTGTCATGCACTTCACCAAGACTAATAGCCATAAGTCTAAGTGAAGGCCATAAAGAGAGAATGATGAAGGATTGGATAAGCATCCGTAGTTTCCTTGAGGATGAATAATCCAAAAAATGAAAGGTACCAACACTCTTTGAGGATAAGACAAGAGTAGTCAAAGAGGATTGATATTCTTTGAGGATTCAGGATTGGAAATCCAAGAAAAGAATAGTTCTAAAAGGACATACCTAATGAAAATACGGATGGGGTATGTGCCTTGGAGGTAGTTCGGTATCAAATGTAAATCCTCCCTACATAATGCTATTGAATGAAGTTGAGCTTGTCAAGTTAGGTCTCAATGACAATGCTTGTTATAATTTTGATGATTACAATTGGCTTATCAATCTAAATCTTCTTATGAGAAATCTTCAGTTTGATAATGATGTTGTATAATTATGAATACCTCCCTAGTTAAGAGGGAGTGTTAGAAATATAACTAGTTTCGGTCTCCATAATTTTTATTGTATTAAT
Organism: Pinus taeda; assembly: GCA_000404065.3. Lineage (NCBI taxonomy): Eukaryota > Viridiplantae > Streptophyta > Pinopsida > Pinales > Pinaceae > Pinus > Pinus taeda. Next base: position 133,317 of record APFE030755434.1, read on the forward strand.
TTAAATATGTATTTTATGTAGCAAAAAAATAAGAAAAGAAAAAAGTTATTTTTTTTAAATCATGCTTCTTATTGATGGTCTTATAGGTAAAATCATGTTCTTCATGATTCTAGGGTATTTTAGGTCATAGGATATATTGTCATGAGTCAACATCATGATTATACGACCCTTTCGCGTAAGATGTACCTTGTAAAAGAATGTATTTTTAGTATAGAAGGTCCTAGAAACCTTCAAAGTACAAGTTGGTCATCACCACTTCAAGTTAGCCTAAAGGAGGGAATTCAACCCCTTGGAAACGCTATAAATATAAGAAACTTTGATCTCACTTGACACACTCAATCACACAAGTTCGATCTCTCAATAGAAAGTTCGATATGAAGCTGGAAGAAGAAAGAGAGGAAGAGAGAAGGTATAGAAGGCAATAATAATCCAAGAATAAGAAGGAAATTTTGTTTTTAGGCTATATATCTTTCACATGTGTGAAATATAGGGTTTTTTCATCTTCGAGGAAGGCTAAAATTACAGGTCCAAATTGTAGGATCGAGTTGTTGGAAGAGTAAATACTCTGATTTGACTTCATTGACCTTGGGAAGTATTGTCTTGCTCAAAGGAGGATCTCTTGAAGAATTATTCTAGGGTTTCTACAACAACTATAATTTCAAAGTTGCAGGGTCAAATTTGGAGATCGTAGTTGCAGTTTGAAGCTGGATGATGTAGGATGGAGCCTATTGGAAATGTTTCTTGAAGGGATGACTTGGTACTTGGAGGAAGGACTCAATCTAGGGTTTGGGTGTTGGTTGTCTCATTTGAAGTAGATTCTATAAGAAGAGAAGATATTTTTCTGGGTTTTCCCCTTGGAGGGGTTTTTCCCTAGCTTGGATCCCAATTTCTATGCCCATTGTTTTTAATATTTTGTTCTTGATAGTTGTTTGATGAAGAAGAACTAATAAAAAAAACGCAGGAGGATAAATAAAGTTCACAAGAAATTATTAAGGTTAAGGAAAATTTGAATTAATAACTACCATATTTCATTTTCCAACATAATGGTCCTAGAGCATCAGGCTTTGAATTACTCAGATAGAGTGTGGCCTTTGGCTATTCATCATGTATCAAAGATATTGGCCTGAATGGTGGTGAACTAAGAATAGTCTGTATACCATGTGTCAAATACACCTGAATTATGGTGACTACTTGATGCTAAATGATGTACCATGTGTTAAGAGTATCAACCTGGATTATGGTGAGGATATACCATAGGTCTGAGGTATCGACTGAAATTATGATAACTTTATGCTGTTGAATTACCATGTGTCAAAGATGTTTGACTAGGTTCTGGTAATTGGTTGATGGTATTGGTTTAACATGTGTCACAATTGTTGATCCGATTAAGGTAATTGAATAATGATGATTTTTTATAACCTTTTCTCGGAAAAATTTAACAAATAAAAAACATCTGTCTAGTCATTATGAATACCTCTCTAGTGAAGAGGGAGTGTTTAATTTGTATCTATGGTTGGTTATTAGAGAAATTTTGAGGTCTAAAATGGGCCTCAAAATAAAAATGTACAACCAAAATCAACTTTATAAGAACCAATAGAATTCAAGATTATGATGTCAACCATGGTGGATGACTCACCATTTTTGGAGTAAAAAAGTAAAAATATAAAAAAATAAAAAATAAAAAATAAAAAGCTACTTTTTTCAACTCGTATCTTCATCTTGTCTCCCTATCAGTTTACTTAGATTTTGAGTGGAAGAACTTGTTGGATGTGGAATTTAATTCCCCATCCGACGAGTACCCATGTTGGATACTTTCGATGGACCCTACCACACGAAAAATGAGAATACATGAAAAACATGATTGCAATCATGTTTTTCATGTATTTCTCATTTTTAATGTAGAAGGGTCCATTGAAAGTATGCAACATGGGTACTCCTTGGATGATGAATTAAATTATGCATCAAACTAGTGAAGGGTCCTTTGAAAGTATGGAACATGGGTACTCCTTTGATGATGAATTAAACTATGCATTAAACGAGTGCTCCTGCTTGAAATTTGAGTAAAACCGTTGGGAGATAAGTTGTAAATACGAGTTGAATTTTTATTTATTTATTATTATTTTTTTTCTCTCTCTCTAAAATGTGATGATGTAATATAATATTATTTTATTATTTCCACTATTATTTTATAATGTTCCTTTGGAGGCCCATTGTAGGCCTCAAAATTTCTCTAATTCTTCATAATTTATATTTTAGCCCATGAAATACATAATGGATTTGTAAGACATGTTATTCATGTCATTTCATTATTTAGCCTTTGAAAGAATTATATAAGACACATTCTTCATATCCGATTCAAAAGAGAAAATTTCAAAATTTGAATTTTGAATTTTTGGCACCAAACTTGCCAAGTCAGTCCTTCCTCAAGTCAAGTTGGCCCCAGTGAAGAGACACACCTATTCGTATAGGTAGAACACTATATATATAGTAGTCGACCTCCTCCATAAGGCACCATTCAACCTCTCACAATACAAGTAATATTATAGGCATCTCAACGAAGAATAAGAAGGACGAAGAAGCATGAGTTCATATCTAGCATTTATATTTCTCTCTCTTGAATTCGTACATGTGACTTTCTGGGCAGTAGGTCGAATTTATGGGCAACAATTTCTGGGCAGCAGGGCCAAAAATCTAGATAGGAAGGTTGAGTTTCTAGGCATATTATGGGAGGCTGAAATTTGACCTAGGAAGATAAGAGAGGGCTGAAGTTGAAGGGAAAATGTTTGAATTGACAAGAGGGTTTATTACCAAGTTTGACCATAGTATTTTTGGTCAGTTTGAGCTCATAGTTGACTAGATGTATTTGGTGTATCTCTCGTTAAACTGAAGAACTTCTATAAGGAAAAAATTGTTGGGTTTTCCCCCCAAGTCGGTTTTCCCATGGTAAATTTTGTGTTCGCTTTGTGCATTATGATCTCTACTATCCTTGTGCATTTATGACTAAATTTATTAAGTGTAATTGCTTAATGATAAATTGAAATTACTAAAAGAAGATCTACATGATTAGAAATAATTATCAATATTTGAAAAATAGTGCTTGTATCTATTGCACTTGAAAAATCAACACAACGAAGGTGTATGGGTGCAACATAGGAGATCTAGATCAACCAAGGATATCAAGGATAAATCTAGTGCTTGATCAATTGGACAAAATCCAGGGTATGTTTTAACTGTAAGTTTCTCAGTTGGGCCATTATCTTAGAAAAAGAGCCCAAGTTGGTTTTGACTACGATGAAATGAATGACTAATTTGATTGGGAATAATTTTTATGTGTCACATGTGATTGAGATTGGTTGTAATTTCTTCCATTGAATAATTGTGTTAAGAATCTATTATGAATTTATTCAATATATTTTTGATAAATTTGCTAGGAACTATTTTTTGGATGCTAGGTTTAGGAAATTAACATGGTATTAGAGTGAAAACTCTAAGAAGATGATTTCAAGGTTCCAGGTTCGATTGTGAACATATGAGAAACTAGGTTTATTTTTCAAGTGAAGGGAAATATAGATTGAGTACATATGTTATGTAGGGGACAAGAAAAAATTAAAGGAAAAAATAAATTGTGCTAAGTAAAGTTAAAGGAATTAAAAAAATGAGTTGACAATTGAAAATGGCCAACAGCTCGTAGGCCATCAAACTAGACACAGAAGGTTTGTGAGATTGTTAATTGGGACAACCACATGGAAGAAATCTATGTTAGTGTAGGGTCATGAGTGAATTGTTGTAGAAATTCCGTGCAAGGTACTATAGAAGCAAGCAAAGGAGGCACCTATCACTGAAGTTGAGGGCCTGCGATAGAACTGTCAGACTTAGGAGTTGAGTGTGTGGGTTGAAAAAATAGTGCATAGGTTTCTGAGGGAAATTTTCGATCACAATAGAGTACTACATGACTATCATGCATCGAAGGAGTCGTCACATGAGGCAAGGAGAAGAGAAATTACAAGGGGTGGTTGCATTGATGTCAATAATGAGACAACCTGCACAATGATATACTCGAAGAGGGTTTAGAAGGCCCAATAGGCTGAACACAGGTAGAGGCACAATAGGGGCCATGCAGGAAATTGAAAAACCATCAGGGGCCACCATCCATTCCTCGAAAATAGGTCACTATAAGCAAAGACTAGCTGTGAGGTTGAGGCACCAGTCGACAGGTGAGTAGACACCACATAGAAAGAAAGAAATCACCAAAGGAACACGATAGGCTATGGGGATGTGCAGGCTATGTGGATAAAATAGGAACAATGTGAGCCATGACATGAATAAAACAACTGTAGTTTGTAAAGAAATTTGGGTGCCTAAAGGACCAAGATTTATTTTTTATTTTTTATTTTTCAGCTGAGATCATGTCAAGATGACTGGATTGGATCTTTGGCTTGAAGACAGGTCGAGAAAAGCCTCAAATTTCCTACCTTGGAAATGTTGGTTCACCATAGTTCTCAAGGAAATAAATCTTTAGGAAATTGTTGAGAAGGTGATGTTGGAGTTGACATATGCCAAGGGGACCACCCTAGTTATAAGAGGGAGATAAAGGCACAAAAGGTTCTATTAGATGTAGTAAAGCACCATGTGATTCCTCATTTGTCTGAGAAAGTCATCTAAGTCGATGTTTGATGCTTTGGTGGGATTATACCAGAGTAAGAAGGTTAATAGGAAAATGGTGTTAAGGGACAAGCTTCGGTCTACGTAGATGATTATATTTAAGACAATGACAAGTTACTTAATGAAGATCAACGATATGTGATTAGCTTGTAGTAGTGGGGGAAAACATGGACAATACATAATTATTAAATGTGGTGCTAAACGTTTCCCAGAGACATGGGATCCATTATTTAAAGGAGTTTATGCTTGAGACAACCAACCCTGATTTGAGAGGTTATGGGATGATTGCATCTAAGTGGAGATGAGGGTCTAGTCAAAGGCTAAGGCTATTAAGAAGGAAGATGATGAGGATGTGGCTCTTCTCAGTAATACATTGAAGAGCAAGGGAAAATGTTCAAGTGGGAGTGATGAGTTAGCCTCATAGTCAAAGAAGAAGGAATTGACTAAGGTGAAGTGTTTTCCTATAATAAGATGACACACTATGCTTCAAAATACCCATAGAGGAAGAAGGGAAGAAATGGTATGCATTAAACTGTAGCTACATCGAAAAATGCTCAAGCGAAAGAATTTTATAAGAAGTTTGAAACCAAATTCTTGCTTGTTTCCTACCTTTCCTCGAGCACCTTATGAGTTGGTGCATGGCTACTAAATAGTAGAGCCACACGACATATGATAGGAGCATGGGAGATGTTTGATAGCCCGATGGAATAGGACACATAGCTGCATGTGAGTTTTTGTGTTGATACTAAACATATAGTGAAGAGGGTTGGAATAGTGGTATTACAGCTTGAGTCAGGAGGTAGGTTGAAAGTGAAGGACGTGATATGGGTGCTAAAACTTAGGTGGATTTTTTTCTCAGTCTCTATGATATAAAAGAATGGGTTCGATGTAATGTTCCAGGATGGAAAAACAATGATTAGACCTATGAGATCTAGCTTAGATGATGGCCATGTCATTGGGGTTAGAGAGGGAAGTTTGTATAGGTTAAAGGGCCAAACTATTTGAGAAATGACGATAAGCAGATAAATTATAGAGAAAAAGGAGCGGGTAGCTCCGAAGGTTGATCAGTTCAGAGGGAGTTAGCCTTTAGGTTTAGGTGGGGAGAGTAGTCAACTGATCCTTCTAGTTCTTTCAATAAGGTCTCTTGGTATGAGATGGCCTTACAAAATGTTTATGAGGAAGGGGATTCTAGGAAAAAATCCAAAGGGAGTAGGCCTTTGAGGATGATTTTGAACTAGGTGGTAGGGAAAGCTTCTAATTTAGAGGGAGCAACCATGGCAATGGATGTAATTATAGGATTAGAGATGATTGTATATGGAAAAAGTACCTCCCTCACTAAGAGGGAGTGTTGATGTTTTTAGCTTGGTCATGTGCTTTTTCACAAGCCTAAGTGTCTAGGCATGTAGAAGTTGCCGAAAGTATCCTTAGGAAACTTTCTCAAGTATGAGTAAGTTACTATTGTAACTTAGCCTAATTATAACTTAGAACAAGCACATAATTGATTATGTTGGCTATTGAGCTCAATGAAATAAGGAAAAGTACAGTATTTACTTTAGTGATTATGTTTAATCTCAACAATTGATCTTAATTGAGGGAGGATATACTCTAAGTTGTAAACTATTATATTAGGGTTAGGAATTTAGCCCAAAGTAAAGTTATAAAAGCAAGGATAAAGAGAGGAGAAAGAAACACCATAAAATGACACAAGCCATTGAAAAAGGGATTTTCTCAAATTTGGAGAGTGATAATCAAGCGTTCTAGGTCTGAGGAAGGTGTAGGGGTGCAACATAGGAGATCTAGATCAACCAAGGAGATTAGGGGTAGATCTAGGACATAACTAGCTATAAGAGATCCATGGTATGTTGTAATTATAAATTTCTTAGTTTGGATATGTTGTAGCGATTGCAACACCCTCCAAAATTTTGTCTTGCACTCAAATTTCAGAGCCTTCCTTGGTGTTCCCCTTGATTGTTGCAAACACTTAAGCTCATTTCATGAGCTTTCCTAAAGTCCTTTGACCTCGTTTTTCTTGTTGGATCAGCTGTCATCTTTTGGCATGTGTGATTGATATGTCATGTTTGCAAACCTTTGTGGTGGGTTAGAAGGTTGTCTTTGTGTATACGAGTTGTCTTAGCTATGTAAACACCCTCACACTCATACACAAAGTCTTGAGCATTGTTGCACAAGTGTTGTCACGGTCGTCTTAAAGTTTATCTCAAGTGAGAGAGACTTGTCACTTCTTGTTATGAGACAGTCACACAGAGGGAATTGCTTTCTTGTTTCTCCGATGGTCAATGTTGTCATGCGGTCGAAGTATGCTAAGTGTGTGATCACAAGTTCAATTTCATCACAAGTTTATTTCCCTCTCAGACTTAGCCACTTTCCCAAAATATTCTCAACCAGGAAACCCAACTACACTAGACCCTGACTGAATTTCGCAAGTTCACAGTCATAGTCCTCAGTTTGGTGACCTTGTTGCCTAGAACTATGAAGCGTGCAATCACTATTCTCTAGGGCAGTTTCGCTGTGCAATTCCAGAGCCTAGCAGTCTCCCTTGACCTCTAGAACTGCGCAACCCTTCCTCCCGGTTTGACTTCCACTGCACACTTCACACTTACAGTCCTCAATCTCTTCCCCTTTCCTACTGGAACCCCGCAATGTGCAGATAACCCAACCTCCCTTGGCATCCATAACTGTGCAAAGGTGTCCCCTAGTGTCCTCCCTCAGCCGGAGCTCACTGTTTGGTCAATTTAATGTTCTTAAATTGCAAGCATAAATTATCGTTTGGAGTTGGTAAACTTGTGAAGTGCAGGTGCACTATATATGCTAGAATCCTATTCTTTTGTTTTGTAAGATGATGGTTATGTTTGTTTTGAGATTTTTTTTGTTTATCTAGATTTTCATTAGAGTTATATTTCTACAAACCAATATTTAAAAGTTAAGCTATTGTTAGAATGAATGAGAGTTAAGTTATTGTTAGATCAATCTATCAAATCGTATCTAATTGGTTATCATCTAAAAATTTCTTGTGTTATTCATCCTAAATTTATGAATCTATATAAACACTTTGCTGCTATGAAAAAAGAGTATTAAAATCCAAAGGCTTGTCTACGAAATATATACAATTCTGAGTTTAAAAAGCATGAAGGAAGTTTCTAATTACAAATTGCAGAATGATATAAATTATATCTCTAAAAGGCATGAAGAGACTGAATGTAATGAAGCGAAAAGAATTGAAGGACTAGACTATGTGAAAGACTATAACTATAAATGAAATGCGAAATGATAATGAGATAACTGAGTCTATACGAAATAATGAAAACAATGAAGTAATTAAACTAGAATGTAGTGATAACAGAAAGCATTTAAATGAAAATAATCTCAAAGAAACGAAATAAAAATAAAATAAAACCTTGACTGTCTGTAGGGGCCCTCCGTATCTAGCAGGTATGATTCACAATCACATATGCTTTGAATAAACAAAGTAACTTCAAATTAATGCAAAAGTGAAGATCTGATTCACAATTTCTTCAATAATTAAATTAATACTTCTCACTATCGTTTACAGAGAATACATATTTATATAAAATGCGTGCTCAATCTATTGAGACTTTCATGCCTATGGATTTGATGTTTAATCCTAATTCAAATATGAAACTTAAAGAGGAAAAGTGTTATTCATCAATTTTCTATTTGGAAAGAAAATTGAGAAAATATGTTGTGCCTGGACTCCTTGCTGCTATGCGTTGACCTGTATCTTTGACTGTGTTGTTGTGTGATCCTTTTGTTGAAAATGGCTTGAACAAATAGGAGGATATCCATGAGGGGATCAATCCTCAACCACTCATATTCTTAGTTGTTTCATTAACGCACTAGAACCTCGTGAACCATGGAGGTAGTTGTAGATTTACAAAATGGCTACAAAATCATGTTAATTTTGTAGCTAATGCACTCTTTAATATAACAATAAGGAACATTAATGCATATGAGAAATAAGACATGTAATATATATTACCTTATCAAAATATATGATTTACTTCCTTTATTGGGTTGATAGTGATGATGAAAAAGAGGAAAATGGTGGAAAACGGGTGTCAATTATGGAACTCTACATTCCCCCACATTGAAGATTTTTTATGTCCTCATACAAATTGCAAAATTGATAACTTGAACTACTGCATTTGCTTGGATACTTGTGCCAGTACATCCAACTTCATTTTCTTCACTTTCTTTCTAGTAATTTCCATCCTTGGTTTCCTCATGAGGATCTCGTATTTCAAGTTTATAACCTGTTTTTGTAAAGCCTTGTTTTTCTTCTTCAGTTTCTTGTTCTTATTAAACCACATACTTAGATGTAAGAGGATATTATCACTCTTAGCTATTTGAATTTCATTCTTTTCTTTCAAGGATTGATTTTCATTTTTTATATACCTGTTTAATGTCTCTAGTTCAAAGATTTCTTGTTTCAATATATTGACTACTAGTGGTTCTTGTGGCTCATTAAACTGATTTTCGTCTTCTCTTGAATTGGAATTGATGTTCTTGCTGAATCCCTTTCTACAAGGACTCAAAATAATAATAAAACTCCTGCTACACCAGATCAATATATGGTGTTCTTCGTCTTGGACTCTAAGGAGGCGATGTGACAGCCGGTGATGAAACCCTCTGTGGTGAAACCCTTGGAGGTGAAACTCTTGGAGGAGTTCTTGAATTTTCTTCTTCGGATTCTAAGTTTTCTTCTATTTCTATACTGACATGATTTGTGCTCTTTGAGGGTAGCCCTTTTGCTGAGTTGAGTCTGGTACTCCTTCTCAAGGCTATGGTAGGGGTCTTTTGAATTTTCTTCCTTTCTGTTTTAGGCTTCTTTGCTTGTGATGGAATCTATGTTTCTTTTCTGGCTTTATTTCTTCTAACATTTATTTTGTTCATTTTCTCTAAAACTTCTGCAAGTGGGATGTCAACTTTTGATAAATTTTGTGGTTATTGTGGCTCTTGTTCCTGTGTCTTATCAAATTTTCTTTTCCTTCCCATTTTAGGTCCGCTGCTATTTGGATGCCCATGAGTTTCTTCTTGAAATTGATTTCTAACTAAAAGGCTCTCCCAATTATCACCTATGTTTTGGAGATTAAATTCAACAAGTATTTTGACTAGACCATGGTGTTATATTGTATTATCTATAAACTAAATTCTCCTCTATACATTTCCTAACATCTTCCTAAGACTATTCAACAAGAAATATGGAAGGTTTATTTCATTTTCTTCAAGGAAATTCATTAGCAGCCGAATATGATAGAAGAAAATACACCCAAACCTTCCTTCGTAGGTAACAAAATTTTGAATTATTAGAAGTAGGTTTCTCCACTTACTTTTTAGTGTTGTGCTTGGGATGCCCTTATTGAAAATGGTGGTGTCCATGCTCGGCTTCTTCAAGAAAACCTTCCAATCCTCTATCTCTATTCCTCTGTCTTGAACCGTTTCTCTCCAATATGCGGTAATCCAGTGGCTTCAGCTATAATGATTTTGTCACTGTGAATTTGATGTCCCCTATCTCCACTTCGACTCCATCAAAGGCCCTGGCGAAATATTTAGTCACTTCTTTATGGAAGCCATCGAATATTTTTATAAATTTGAGCCACTATGCTTTCTGTAGTAATTCTTTCATTTGAGGATATCCCTCCAAGAATTTCTTGCCTGCCAGATATGTTTTTACTATCACACCCATGGCCGAGAAGCTTTGTTTCACAACTGTTTTTTTTCGACAGGGTAGGATGGCTTGGTAGGGTTTTTAGAGTGGAGAGGCCGTGAGTGTGAGTGATGGAACAATGAAGGCATAAGTCATGAGGATATAATGGAATGAAGCAGAATATATCCATTAAAATTGTTTATGCTTATGTTTTGGGTGGCCGATTCAATGGATCGGGGATATGAGTGATGATGACTGTATGTGAATGGCGGCTTATGCAAGACTTGACATGAAACAACCAACCCTTTGCAATAATGATTTTGATTTTTGGTAGTACTATGTCTTATAATTCATATATGTAATGTTTTAATCCCTATTATTAAATTAAAGCAATGCATAACTTTGAGTTATTTGCTTGCTACCCTTTGGTTGCTTTTTATGCTATCTTTAGGTACCTTGCAGTGGAGGGAGTCAATCATTCCTTCAATTGCATGATTAGAGGTGTCTGTCACATAGGATGCAGAAAGTCATCAGAGCTGCAGAAAATCAATGATTTTGTAACTATTTATTTTTGAAAAAGAGAGGGATAAAAGAAAATGGGATTCTAGAAAATGGAATACAAAGAAAATTTAAGATGCCAAGAATTATTGGTTTTCATCTTGAATTTTCTGCATAAACATGCCAATAATTGTTGGTTTTCATGTTTATACATATTTATT
>APFE030755434.1:144390-158663 GCA_000404065.3 Pinus taeda
TATATATATGTTTTATATATATGAAAAAGAAAATTCTATGGTGGAGAAGAAGAAGAGTTCTTCTTAACCAGCTTCGGAAAATCTTTACGAATTCCTCTTTTGTCATTGCCTTGTGATAGATCCTGAGTTGATGCCTATTCACTAGGAAACGAACTTTTTCTTTATCAATAGTCCTAATTATGACTGGACCATTATAATTTTTTTTTCAATCTCATAAGGCCCAAGCGAGTGAGTTTGAAATTTTCCTTGGAAATTTTTGAACTTTGAATCAAAGAGTAATGCCCAGTCTCCTAGTTGAAATTTTCTTTATTTAATGTACTTATCATGCCATCTGGATCTCTGCTGTTGGACTAAACTAGTCTTATGGATAGTATCTTACCTTATTTCATCAAGCTCATTGAGTTGTCCCATTCTTTGTTTTTGTGCTTCTGATAAGTCAAGTCCCAACTTGACTACTGTCTTGTAGGTTTGAATCTGGAACTCAATTGGAAATAGGACCTGCTTCCCATAAATAAGTTCATAGGGAGTATGTCGTATAGTTTTTCTCCATGTGGTACGGTAGGTCCATAAAACTTCTGGAAGCTTTTCGGCTCAGTCCCTTCTGTGCAAGTGAACTGTCTTGGTAAGGATTGCTTCAATCACTTTGTTGGTAGACTCTACTTGTCCATTTTCTTGTGGATGGTATGGAGTATATTTCAGATGCTTGATTTTGTATTATTCCACTATCTTTTGCATTACTCTGGATGTAAATTTATTTCCTTGATCTGTTACAATTTCTCTTGGGACACCAAAACAAGTAAAAATATCCTCAAAAAGAAATGAAACCACAACATTTTCAACAACAAAAGAAAGTTCTTTAGCTTCTACCCATTTAGTAACATAATCAGTGCATACAATAATATATTTTTTTTGTTTGGAAGATGGAATAATTGGTCCAACAAAATCCAAAGCCCATTTTTCAAAAGGTTCGATGAGTACCTAAGGCTGTATTGGCATTTCGTCTGAAGGAATAGGTTTCCCCATTCTTTGACAACTATCACACCTCTTAACATATTCCTTGGCATCCTTAAAAAGGGAAGGCCAATAATATCCTAAGAGAAGGACTTTATAAGAAGTTTTTTTTAAGCAAAATGACCCACACATGGTTCATAATGACATGCTTTAAGTATATCAGGTATTTCATCTTCTCTTACACATCGTCGGATGATGAGATCTAGTCATGTCTTGTATAATTCTTCATTTATCCATGAATAATATGCACTTAATTGGATTATTCTTCTCTTTTCTCTAGGAAACAAATAGGAGGGTAAATTTCCTGAAACTAAATAATTGGCAATATCTGCAAACCAAGGTGATTTAGTAGACACTGCAAAAATATATTCATCAGGAAACTTATCTTATACAGGTATATCATTGTTATAATTTTGAATTCTAGATAAAAAGTCAGCAATTGTGTTTTGTTTTCCAGGTCGGTCCAGAATGGTGATATTGAATTCTTGTAACAGTGATAGCCATCTTGTTACTCTACCATTAGTAACTGGTTTATTCAAAACATATCTAATGGCATAATGATCTGTATGAACGAAATTTTCATAGCTAGTAATGTAATCTCTAAATTTATTAATGGCATGAATGACAACTAAAAACTCCTTCTCGGTTACAGTATAATTTAACTCTACAGGAGTTAAATTTTTACTGGTATAGTAAATAACATAAGGAGTAAGGTCTTTTTGTACTAACACAACTCCTAGCGCTGTATCTGAAGCATCGATTGATATATGAAAAGGCAATTTCCAATTAGGTCCTTTTAAGATAAGTGCTTTAGAGATCTTCTTTTTCAAAGTTTCAAAAGCCTTCTGACTATCAAAGTTCCAACTAAATTCATATTCTTTGGTGAGTAATTTGAAGAGTGGAGATGCAAACTTTGTGAAGTTTCTATGAACCTTCTATAATATCCAGTAAAACCAAGAAAACTCCTAACATCTCATTGAAAAATAGGGATTGATAATTTGGAAATAAGTTCTACCTTAGATGAGTCTACCTTAATTCCATTTCCTGAAATATGGTGACCTAAAACAATTTCCTCATTAAACATCATAAAACAATTTTCATGAATTAATGAAAGATTTTCTTCTTTACATCTTAGGAGAACTTTTTCTAAATTTTCAAGTGCTTTTTCAAAAGAATTTCCTTAAACTGTGAAGTCATCCATATATACTTCCACACAATCATGAATACGATTAGATAAAATTCCTAGTACTTCCCTTTGGAATGTTGCTGGAGCATTGCATAATAAAAAAAGAAGTACTTGGTAAGCATAAGTCCCGCATGGATAGGTGAATGTGGTTTTGTCTTGATCTTCAGGTGCTACCTGAATCTGATTATACCCACTAAAACCATCCAAAAATGAGAAATATTTATTCCTTGCTAATGTATCTAAAACTTGATATATGAAAGGAAGTGGAAAGTGATCTTTCAAAGTTGCTTTATTCAATTCCCTGTAATCAATGCATACTCTCCATTTTCCATTTTTCTTAGGGACGATTATTAGGGGTAAAACCCATTAACTTTCTGATATTGGATAGATGAAATTTACATTTAACAATTTCTGCAATTCTTCTTTAACAATTTCTTTTAAGTTTGGATTCATTCTTCTTTGTGGTTGTCAAACTAGTCTAACATTCTCTTCAATATAGATATGATGCATAAAGGTTTTAGGATCAATTTCTTTCGTATAAATATATTCCCATGCATATGCAGAAGAGTGTTTTTGTAATATTTCTACCTGTTTCTTTTTCTTTAATTCTTCGAGGTTTTCATTGATGTTCAAGGTTTTTCCAGGAAAAATTTCTATTGAAGAATTCCCAAACTTTTCCATAGAATGTAAAGACATTTGTCTATATGATAGATATTCTATATTACATTGTTCTTGAAAATTTTGACTATTATCACAATATAAAGAGGGTTCATGATTTTCTATTGAATTTAAAATTTGATCCTCCTCATTTATTTGTGCAATAGTGAAAACTAGTTGTATATTGTTATATTCATTCATCCATTCTTCATTTTCTACTTCTATCATTGTTTTTGCAGGTGGGTACAATGTAAATTTCTTTGTCAAGCTTCCATCTGAGATAAATATGTCTCCTAATCTACAAATGATAAAGGCATCTATTGTAGCTAACCGTGGTCTTCCTAAAATTAATGGATGTTATCCTAAATTATTCTTGGGGGTTAAAACCATGAAATCAAAGGGATAATCCCAAGAATATATGGATACACATATATCTTCTAACACACCATTGGGTTTAATTATAGATCTGTCTACTAATTGTAACAATGTTGGTGTGTATTGAAGATTAGGAAGCTTTAATTTATCCATAGTTTGTTTGCTCATTATGTTTATGGCTGCTCCTAGATCAATCAGAGTGTTTGGTATTTCAGTTTCATTGATGTGTGTTTTTACAATGGGGCTTCCAGGATCTAAATATTTATGGACTGTTGTCTTCCCCATCATAATATCTGGAATTTTCCCGACTAATTGAATTCTATTTATTTATTTTATTTTTCTTCCCGATCCTTAAGTACTCAATTCCTTAATTGTTTTTGCAAAAAATGGTATTTCTTTTATTAATTGTAATAAAGGAATTTTTATACCGACATTTTTCAATTCATCTAACATATCATAATCATGCAATATTATTTTCTTTTCTAATCCTTCATCAATTTTCAACCTTTCAAGAAAAGGTGGTATTGAGATAGATACTGAAGGTTTTTCTATAATAGGAGTATTATTAGAATGTGTGGGACTTTTTTCTGTTTCAATATTTTCTTTCTAAGGAAGGTAAATTTCTTCTTCAGAGTTATTTTTATGTTTTTGAGAATTCTTTTCTATTTCCTGAATAACAACAGATGGTTTCTTCCTTTATAATACTCTACTAGACCTTAATTGAACATTATTCAGATTTAATGGAGTTATCATATAAGTTTGAGGATTTTGTCCTTCTAAGTTGTAAATAGGTTGTGAAGTTTTATTGTTTGGATTTGGAAGTGGCTAAATGGGTAATTGATTTGGTCTTGGTGTAAATGGAAAAGAAAGTTGTGGATTTTCTTTTTGAGCTTGAGCTTGAGGTAACTCGTTGGTTTGAGGGAAGTATTGTGGTGGAAAATTCGGATAAGGTGGCAGATATTGTTGATATTGAGAATATCTTCCTTAAGGATTTTGCCATTCTTGATTCCAAGATTGTGGTGGTTGAGCCCAAGGCTGCGATGGCATAGGTGGATTCCAAGTATTTTGTGAATATTGTGTAAATTTTTGAGGATTAAAACCTTGAGTTTGATTTGTTTGAGGATTTTTCCATGGTCTTTTTGCAATAAAGTAAAGGGGATCTCCCTGATTTGGTGTTCCTTCTTCACTAAACACAACCTTAAGACCTGGTATTGAGGGTCATTCTTTTGTATCGTGATTTTCTTCACATATAACATAGGTTTCTACGTTTTTCAAATCTAAAGGACATTCTCTTAGAGCATGTTTCTTTCTACACCTAGGACAAAAGATGGATAATGCAACATTTTTACCTTTCTGCTTGTTTTGTATTTAAAGGTTTCTGATTTACTCACTAAGACTCCCTAAAATATCTATTTTAAAATTATCAAGCAAACTACCTAATTCTTCCCTAATTACTATCTCGGCTGCAGATTTATTTACTCTTGATAGAAGAGGATCCCTTGAACTTTTTCCTGTTCTTGCTTTACCTCTTGAAATATGTACACATAGATCACAAATATCTGCAAAGGGTAACTGAGAAATATCTCCTTTTCCCATTAGATTGAGAAGATCTATCCATTCAACTTTAGTGGATTTGAGTAAGAGAGATTTCAAATTTTCCTCATCCAAATTGTTCATTTTTTCCCTTTTGATATTATAAACAAATCTCTCGACAAAGTCTTCAAGATTCTCATCTTCTTTTTGTACCGTTTTGAAGACCACATCTTTGATACTAGGAGGCATACAATAATCCTTATATTTTTCTAAGAGTGCATCTTTCATTTGTGCCCATGTCCTTATAGAATTTGCTTCTAGACTCATAAACCATTTTAATGTTGCATCCTTTAAGGTGGCAAAGAGAAATTTTAGTTTTTAAGCATCACGTAGATAGTCATATGACATACATAATACCTCAAATTCAAAGAGAAATGTCTCTAGGTCTTCAATTCTTATTCCATGAAAATTGGGGAGAATAGAGAGTGATATATTCTTCATTGTTAATGTTGTATCCTCATCAAGGATATGGAATCAAAAAGGTTCTGGATCTCCTCTATTTCCTCTACCTATACCACCCCTTTTCCACCTCCTCTATTTTCTCATCCTCCTCCTCTAATCTTATGTTGTTAATCATTGACATTTTGCACTTCTCCTTCCCCTTCTTCAGCCATGATGGATTCTTTAGAAAAGATATCTGGTTCTTCAATAAGGTTATCTAGTTTCTCTTCTAGTTATTCTGGTTCCTCTATCAATGGTTCGAAGTAAATTTCTTCTTCTTGTTTTTCAGAAGGAACTTCTAATTCTTGAGCTAGAATTTGTTCCCCAGTTGAAGATAGAAAAATTATTCCAGTTGTTGGAGATGTAGGGTCTTCTTCTATCACAACCTCTGTTGATGAGGTTGGTGAACCTTTATATTGGATTTCAGATCTTAAGACTTCAGAAAGTCTATATTGGCCTGCTATGGATGGAATTCGAGTTTGTGTGGGTGGTGTGGCACTACGAGGTCATGGTGGAGTGAGTGATTACGTAGGAATTAAACTTCTTCCTTGACCTACAAACCTACGTCTAGAGTCTCTTTCCTTATGCATGTCATGTTTTTATTTGATTTGTTTTTTTGTTTTTGTTTTAAGGCTGCTATTTACACTTTCCCGACAACGACACCAAAATTTTTGGTCAATTTAATGTTATTAAACTACAAGCATAAATTATCGATTGGAGTTGGTAAACTTGTGAAGTGTAGGTGCACTATATATGCTAGAAGCCTATTATTTTGTTTAGTAAGATGATGGTTATGTTTGTTTTGAGATTTTTGTTGTTTATCTAGATTTTCATTAGAGCTATATTTCTACAAATCAATATTTGAAAGTTAAGTTATTTTTTGAATGAATGAGAGTTAAGTTATCGTTAGATCAATTTATCAAATAGTATCTAATTGGTTATCATTTAAAAATGTCTTATGTTATTAATCCTAAATTTATGAATCTATACAAACACTTTGCTACTATGAAAACAAAGTATTAAAATCCAAAGGCTTGTCTATGAAATATATACAGTTCCAAGTTTAAAAAGCATGAAGGAAGTTTCTAATAACAAATTGCAGAATGATATAAATTATAACTCTGAATGTAATGAAGCAAAAATCATTGAAGGAATAGACTATGTGAAAGACTGTAACTCTAAACGAAATGCGAAATGATAACGAGATAACTGAGTCTACTCGAAATAACGAAAACAATGAAGTAATTAAACTAGAATGCAGTGATAACATAAAGCATTTGAAGCCCCAAGGGATAGCTCAAATGGTCGAGTTCCCGTTGCTAAGTACCTCGCCAATTGGGAGGTCACAGGGTCAAATCTCCTCGACGCCCTTGGGGTTAGGCTTAGCTTAGAAAAAGCCGACGAGCAGCTCCCTTCGGGGAACTGCCGTGATTCGTTCCTGTGGATGTAGCGGCCGCTTTGCCGTGAACCACCATTGAAAAAAAAAACATAAAGCATTTGAATGAAAGAAATTAAAAAACAATGAAATAAAAATAAACTAAAACCTTGACTGTCTATAGGGGCCCTCCACATCCAGTAGGTATGATTCACAATCACATACACATTGAATAAGCAAAGTAAGTTCAAATTAATGCAAAAGCAAAGGCCTAGTTCACAATTTCTTCAACAATCAACTTAATACTTCCTCCCTATTATCGTTTACAGAGAATACATATTTATATAAAATGTGTGCTCAATTTGTTGAGACTTTTATGCCTATGGATATGATGTTTAATCATAATTAAAATATGAAACTTAAATAGGAAAAAAGTTATTTATTTATTTATTTATTTTTTTTTTTTTCTATTTGGAAAGCAAATTGAGAAAACGTGTTGTGCCTAGATTCCTTGCTGCTATGCGTTGATCGGTATCTTTGAACATGTTGTTGTGTGATCGTTTTGATGAACTGGATCGATCGAATAGGAGGAGATCCATGAGGGGATGAATCCTCAACTAACCATATACTTAGTTGTTTCATTAGCGCACTAGAACCTCGCGAACCATGGAGGTAGCTGAAGATTTACAAAATGGCTGTAGAATCCTGTTAATTCTGTAGCTAATGCACTCCTTAATATAACAATAAGGAACATTAACGCATATGAGAAATAAGACATGTAAGAGTTATTACCTTATCAAATCTATGATTTACTGCCTTTATTGAGTTGATAGTGATGATGAAAAAGAGGAAAATGGTGGAAAAAGGTATCAAAACAAAACAATTATGGAACTATGCACTCACTAACCTCAAGAAATACACAGATTTTTCCTCCAGGTTTCTCTGCTGCCCAGTCCTCCTTTCCTCTGAAAAATGCACAGATCTGTCTCCCAGGGTCCCATCCCACATCAACCACTGTTTTCCTCAACTGCGCAATCCTGATTCCCAGTGGCCACTGCGCAATTTTTCTTCCCAGTAAGGACTGTGCTTAGAAGTTCCTCAGTCAAGCCTGATCTGCACTTTGCGTAGTCTTAATGATCAACCCTTCTCCCTGTCACCTGGAACTACGTAATGCACAGTTACTAGGCTCTCTCTAAGTTTGTCATCAGTCTTGGGCTTAATTCATGGATAACAATGCATCATATTAGATTAGGGAGTTTTCAGATTGATGTCATCCCATCATGAGTGAATTGCAGGAGCATGTACACTGTCTAATCATAACGAGATGATGAAGAAGGAGAAGAAAGAGGAAGAATGCCTAAAGACTCACTTATAATGGAATGGATGAATGAACCTACTAAGAGAAAGAGAAAGGAACATAAGTGTGCAACCATATTCCAAGACTGAAGATCATTGAGGCCCCGCATCATTAAGCTATGCAGACGAGAAGATAAATCACATCCAAGAACACATATATCACTCAACAATACTAGCAGATTGACATTTCCACATCATCAAGCCAGTCCATCTCAACAGTATTGTGTCAAGTCATGCTATGAGTTGTCATATGTGACATCACCATTGTGGGCCACATTTATTGTAAATCAAATGTATTGTAAAGTGGAAGTCGAATGGACACACTTGAATATGAAGAGTCATGTAAGTTGAAAAGTCAAAGGAAGTTGAAAAATCATGAGGGTAGTCAAAGAGTCACAAGTGGTAAGCATCACCCCTTGGTTATATATACCCCTTCATTGTATGAGAAAAAGACATTTTCACCTTGGATCCTCCCACAAAGCATTAGAGAGATTAGTTAGTTATTTGAGGAGCAAGGTGTGGCTCTAATGTCCCACTACTGGGGATAGTGATGTATAATGTAAATATGTGTCTTGGAACTTTTGATTAATTACAGAAGCCTTTCTAGGCCAAGACGTTTTCATGCACGACTTATGGATGTTTGTAAGACTATTTTGTGAACGTTTGTATTTCATGTTTGCTTTCACATGTACTAAGATACTTGAACTATTTTGTTTATTTTAGTGCTTATCTTATTGGGAATGTGCTATAATAGTTGTCACTTATATCTCATCCTTGTGGACTATTCCGCAGGATACTATACATACCTTTCCTTGCTTATCGGCTATAATAACCGTCACATCCGTTGTGGAATATTCCGTTAGATGGTAGATGAATTTTCTCTTGTTCATTGGTTTTAATGACTATCACATCCACTGTGACCTATTCTGTTGGATGTTGGACAAGAATTGTCAGTTCATGTGTGTCTCTTCCTGGGTGGTACTATTACCTCTCACCTAGAGGCTCACCTTTCTCCCCTCTTTTGCAACAAGAGAACATAGACACAATTGCATTGCACATTCACCAGGAACACTCACCTTGCTTTCCGAAAATACCATTGCATCACTCTCTTGTGCTGACAGCTAAATCTGAGGCAAATATTTAATTATTTGGCAATCGAGCCTTCATACTGAATGGGACTCTTACACCAAACAATGTGAGGTTAGATTGGGACTTCATATCGGGGAGGTCCCCTGAATGTTGGTGGGTCTAACACCATCAACATTTTTGGCACTCAAAAAGAGGGAAACAAGTATTATATGGTTGATTGTCCCACTGACCCCACTAATCCATATTATGATTAAGGAAGTAACATCCACTCACTCTCCCCCACTTGCAACATTGAAGTTGGTAAATCCTCACTGCTTAGGTCTGAATGTGAAATCCCGTAAAATCAACTTTAGGTTGTTCTCCCCATCTCCTATCAATTTGAAAATGTTGTTAGACTGATTCCAAGAGTAATCACTCTTCCATATTCTCAAAAGAAGAACAAGGCAAACCCCACAAAAGTAGTGGTTTCGTATGTTGAAGAAGCAAATATTCGCCACTCTTGAAGAAATAGTAGAAGCTTTGGAAAGGGAAGAAGAACCTCCGCTCTTTCAAGGAGGAGAAGGAGGCGACCCTTTAATCTCAAGTTCACATTCCAGTAGGGGGGGTAGAGAGGAAGGAAATGAAGAAGAAGATGAGGAGGAAACTTTAGATTTAGATTAAGAAGAGGAAGAAAATAAATGAGAAGACATGGAAGAGCATAATCTGGATTGGATGATTCAGGTCCCATAGGCACTTCTGGGTGTCTTGTACAAGATGCGAAGACACGCGGAAAAACTCTTGACAAAATATCACCCTGAAAAGATAGTGAAGGTTGAAGATCACTTAGATAACTTTTACCTACACCTGCAAAAACTTGAGGTACATTACGATGATGTTGCATGCATACTTTTCCCATGTACCTTGGATGGTAGAGAAGCTCTATGGTACCACAACCTTCCTCCAAACTCCATCCAGAATTGGAGGGAATTCAAAAGAATCTTTCTTGAGAAATTACTAAAGATAAGATCCTTGCCATGTTATTGAAAGACTTGGGTAGTCTTAATATAGAGAAAAAAAGGGTTAAATATTTCAATCAGAGGTTCAGTCACATCTTGAACAAGTTTTCAGACGACATAAAACCTCATGACTGCATCACCATTTACTACTACACTTCTGCCTTGCCAACAAGTATTGCATAGTTTGTAAAGCAAACTGCGAGACCAAATTTAACAGAAAACTACAAAGATTCTATTACCGTAGAGAAGGAGTTGCGCAATATTGGAGTCATAACAGATGATGAACCCACAAAGGACTCCAAATACACAAGTAAGAGGTCTCAGGCCTCTATGAGCAAGGCTAAGTAAAAAGAACTGAATGATATAGAAATCCTTACTTGTCTCGTCAAGTCCCTAACCATTGAAATGACTGAACTTAAACAAAGGACAAGAGAGACTACCATGAGCAGCAGGCCCCCCAAGTTCATGTCTAGAAGGAATGCAAATTCCTGCAGCAACAACAATCAACCAAAAAAATCTGTGCAGAGTTCTTATGTGGTGTTGAACATTAAAAAAATTGGCATGGACTCATACTGCAGATTTCATAATGTGCATCATTTAGAAAAGACATTCCCACAGTGCAACCGACTCGCAAGCTTTTAGCTGCGCAATTTGTGGACACAGTCATGGTTGAGGATTAGGCTGAGGCCGATCAAGAAGAAGAAGAAGCTGTTGTAGTTGATGAAGCTCCAAGCACTAGACATACATAAACATGTATCATTGTGTTCTCGCAACCTAGAAAAGTATTGCCGATAAGGAACCTCCAAGTGATGGTCTGGCCCAGAAGAAGAGTAACCGATCAAACTTGAGAAGTCAAGGGATGACCACTGTGATTGAGGTGCCAAAACAGAAATTCAAAGAAAATTTGTTAAGCAAACTAAATCCTCCATCTAACTCAACACAAAACGCTCAGAGAAAGTCTGGGAAAATAGTTCCAACGAAAAGTGTTTCTGCCAATAGTAAAGACATAACCATTCCACTAGAAAATATAAACCTAGTTCCATCCTTGGAAACCTCGGTTAACCTTCCCACTGTAGATTACAATATTGTAGAAGATATGAAGAAGGTTTTTGCAAACATATCCCTGTTTGAACTTATCAAGATCACAATCCAGTAGGACATCATTTTGCGGGAGCTTGGAAAAACTTCTATCGGTAATGCTACCTCTTCATGCAAGGGATCTAGTAAGTCTCCTAGTGCTATCACATTTATACTCAATTCACCCTACCTGGAGGCAAACACACTCTACACACCTTTCTTGTTAACATTTTAAATCTTCAACTTCAATGTACACAATTTCTTGGTTGATTCTGGTGCATTGGTAAATGTCATGCCACTATCTGTGGCCAAGAAGATCAATGCTCAATGGAACAAGACAGATGCACAAATATTTCAACATGACAAGACTTGTGTTACAACAATTGGTGAACTCAAGGATGCCATCATCTAGTTATCAATTGATGGACGAGTTCATCATTGCATCAACATCGTAATTGTGGACATTTCGGAAGCATACAGGGTATTACTGAGCAGAGACTAGTCAAGCAAGCTGCAAGGATACTTCGCCACAAGCTGGTCACACCTATGGATTCCATACAGAGGCAGGAAAAATCAGATTCAGGTAGAGTCAGAGAGATACATGAAGCACACTATGACTCCCTTGAATGAGAACAACGAGCCATTGGATTTTGTAGGATTTGTTTTTGGCAATTATTTTCTGGAAACACAGCTAGGGTGCTATCTTGCAGATCCATCCCCAATCCCACTAGACACACAGTTAGACCTCCTTCCATGTCCAACTGGTGATAATGAACTTTGTATAGCTAGTAGTATTATTAGTAGCAATAGTAGTACTAGTGCAGTAAGCAATCATTGTAGATGATATGTGGACAATGTACTTTGACAGATCCAAAACACAGGAGGACTTTGGAGCTGGTTTTGTTTTAATAGACCCACTGCAGAGAAAACATTTAATCTCTAGTCACTTGGAATTTGAGTGCACGAACAACACTGCAAAGTAAGAAGCACTCATCTTGTGCTTACAAAAATCCACTGGTCTCAATGTTGTTGTCCTGAAAGTGGTAGGTGACTCTGAAATCGTGGTAGGTAACACTATACATTGTGAATCACCTCATATTAAGAGTTATCAACAAGAGATATGGTGGTTCATCTCTCACTTCTAACCTTTTAATATTATTTCAGTACCAAGAATGTGTAACACATCTGCCGATGCCTTAGTAAACAAAACTGTTAGGATGTTACCTTTAAGGGACAATTTTTTCTATTGAAATTTTGTATAAACCATCCATCCCAGATAACATAACTAACTTACGTATTTTTTATGATGACCAACATATACTGTACTTTATGTCCAACGTTGACGTATTCAAAATGAAATGATTGATGTGGACGAGTACGAGTAGACACTGCAGGACAAAACCATCACAAGCAAAGGAAATATCATCCCTAAGGGTGTGATATCACTAGAAGAGATGCATGATATGCAAAACCAATTTCGGGGACCTGTGAATGCCAAGACCCACAATTCTACGTTGTCACATGAGAAAATCAATTTAGGAACTGAGAAAGACCCAAAGTATGTTAATCTCGGTACTTTCTACACACCACACGAGCGACAAGAATTTATCTGCCTATTCAAGCAGTACCGTGATGTCTTCGCATGGACATACGATGATCTCAAGACATATGACACACGAATAATCCAGCATGTGATACCAATCAAGGAAGGGGCCAAGAATTTTCAATAAAAATTAAGAAAAGTTCATCCAATGCTTGATCCTTTCATACAGAAGGAATTGAGAAAACTGTAGGATGCTCAGATTATTTACAAGGTGTGGCATTCAACGTGGGTATCCAACTTAGTCCCTATGAGAAAGAAGTTTGGGGATTGTAGTGTCCTATCTAGGGTTCTAGACTGGGCTAAATTTATTATCGACCAGGGTACGTAGACTTAGAGGCGTGTGCCTAAAATATATAGACATAAAGGATCTAATCTAAGCCTATTCTTCCTAATTACAATGCTGTGACTTAATCTAATATTAAACTATCAATCAAATATTTAACTAAGCTTCAAACTATGTATCATTATCAGCTAAGATTCAACTCATAACATGCTGTGTATCACTGTATTTAAAGGTTTCGGTCCCCTTACAGAGACACCAAACATGAAACCCCTGTTTAATGGTACCCAACATTCATGAACATTTATTACAAGCATGCAAAGTAAAAATCATAAGCATACAGTCTATAACAGTACTTTACAAAGCAACCTTGGGTCGAATCCCTTACAGGATATGATTCACGATCTAGATGATGGTCTATTCAAGCGCATGCATAGACATATAAGAGCGCATTCATAAACACAAATATAAACATCAATTAAATCCCTGTGCATATATATATCGATTTCAAATATCAATCAAATGCTCTGACTGTAAAATGTAATTAAAATAACAATGTAAATGCAATCAAAATGATATCAGTATACCACGTACGCAGGGCCCGTCCGCGTTCTTGGTACACTGAGATTGTTATTCCACGATCACAGTATTAAAACAACGCACGGAGATTATAATGCAGTCTTGTTTATATTAAATCAAAGCTCTTTTCAGACAAGAAATGTAAAAACGTAAAAACGTAAACTAACATATAACCAGGTTCGGCCTTATAATTACATACGATTCACATCCCTTGAAAATGGATGTTCATCCATGGGTGGCTGTTACTGCTTTTACAAAAACGCAAAATGTTTCTATCCTAGCTTACGCACATAAAAAACAAGGAAACAAATAAAAATCGGATTGAGCTGTAACTGTGTGCCATTGCTGCCTTTGTTGCCAACATGCCATAGTTGACCAGGCATTGACCGCGCATGTAGGAGGGTTTTTTCCGCTGTGGGATAGGTGCTTGTCCATGCTTGGACATTCCACTTTTTGCCCATACCTTTCGCTCTGGCTTGGCTGTCATGCCACATGTCGAACGATAAGCCATTTACAGGTTGTTGGGACTTCCTGTAGTTATTTTGCCCAAAAATCCTAATTTATTAACACAAAACCCTTAAATCAATTTAAATGCAATTCAACAACTATAAAAATATTAATTAATCAATTTCCAAGGCATTTGAGGGATAAATGAT